>JANIJH010000004.1:943455-958036 GCA_024520975.1 Erythroxylum areolatum
AGAACGACAAGTGGCATCGCGTGGAGCGAAGCAGTGGGAGCTTCATGAGGAGGTTCAGGCTTCCGGAGAATGCAAAGTTGGATCGGGTCAAAGCGGCTATGGAAAATGGGGTTCTTACCGTTACTGTTCCAAAGGAGGAAGTGAAGAGTCCTGAAGTCAAGTCCATTGAAATCTCTGGTTGATCGGGTTTTTCTGTTTGGTAATGGGTCTTGATTGGAGTGTATCGATGAATGATAAAATAAGCTTGATTTTGCCTTATCTGTAAGTGTGTGTGATTTCCTGATGAGTGTGTGTTTCCTTCCCTCTGTGGAGGAGTTGTAATTATCGTGTAATGTATCAAAAGCTCTCTATATATATGATAATAGTAAGTAATTCTTCGTTTTGATGATAATTGATTGGGTTGACTCAATAGATCGGAACTCAGGAAGCCTTGCCGGATTTCTGAAACTTACGAATTTTAGATTAGAAGAATTCACTGAATTGAATGAAATGATCGAGAGCTGGTAAAATAATATGGTTTAAAGTATACAAT
The DNA here is from genome assembly GCA_024520975.1 of Erythroxylum areolatum. Taxonomy (NCBI): domain Eukaryota; kingdom Viridiplantae; phylum Streptophyta; class Magnoliopsida; order Malpighiales; family Erythroxylaceae; genus Erythroxylum; species Erythroxylum areolatum. Next base: position 943,988 of record JANIJH010000004.1, read on the forward strand.
GCACCCTCAAAAGTAACTGGACTGAGCTTGCAGAAGATCGAGATGTGCCAATACTTGTGCAATTGTTGGTTTCAGTCTCTGGTCACCATTTTGAGCTAGATCAATGAGCACCACCTGAGCAGACTCCCCATGATTCGCTCTGTGTTCCTGAATCCTGAAAAGCCTCTCCAGTATCCAAAGTGCTTTGCTTTGAGCCTTTACGTTCCCTGTCTCCAATACTCTTACTATGGCTTCAACACCTGACATCTCAGTTAAGTAGTTGCTTCCACTTTCCCAGATTTGATCTTGCACAAGTGTTGCAAGTGAATTAAGAACAGCTTCATCAGCTTCCCTCTCTTCACCTGCTTGCAGTATTTGGATCAGTGGAGAGACTGCGCCGGCTTTGATTAAGCAGAATGTGGTTTTAATGCTGCAGTAACCATTGTGAACTTTGCAAAATGATTCAGCAGATGGTGGCATACAGAGCCAGTTCGATTTCCTTGACTTTCGAAGGGCTATGGTGTTGTGAGAGAGCTGAGCTAGTGAGGTTGCAGCTCTGCACTTAACTAGTATTGATCCAACTGAAAGCGATTTCACAAGTAAGGGAATCAGTCCCAATTCTGCAGAAAGAAGCTGCAGTTTCTTGTCAGAAGGAACTGTAAATCGAATCAATAGCTCCATGACATTTTCCACTAGCTGGCTTGTTGGAAGTGTTGAGCTTGACATGGTTGCACTCAGTGTTGAGATCAAAATGGGCAATAAACATGAGTTCTTCAAAATGTTTGTTGCTTTTCTATTGCCAGGAGGAAGACTGCAAAGTATGCCAACTGCTGCTATTTTTTCAGTATCTGGGATGGATGACGAGACGATACCGATGATGTGATTCAGGTTGGATTCTCCAAGCTGTTCCATCAACTCTTCTGGTGAATCTCGGGAAAGAGTGTGAATCAAATTCAAGGCAGCTGTTCTGATTTTAACGTTAGGCTCCGTCAGGAATGGAGCCAGGAGCTGAAGTGCCCCAGTTTTTTTCAGTTTTCTTCTCACTTTGGATGCACTTGAATGGGAAGCGATGCTATTGAGCGCTTGTAAGAGGTGATACTGAATCAACGGACTGGAGAGATTCAAAAGAGAGAGTATCTGTTGGGCCACATCTTGTTTAACAAGAACTGTACCTGCTTGAGCAATTTTAGCCAAAATGGCTGATGCAGGCTCACGAAGAGTCATAAGCACAGACGTGACAGAGAAAAGTAACTGAAGGAGCGGAACAATGATTCCTGAACTGATCAAACGCTGTATGTTTTCAGTTAAGTTTGACAGGTTTTGTAATGCATTCAAAGCAGATAACTTCGCTTCAAGATTCCCTGATTTATACATTTTCACAAGGGGTTCAACTGCCCCTTCTTCTCCAAGCGAAGCTCTACATTGATCTGTGAGTTCCATTCTCGAAACTGCTGTTGCCATGAGGATCTTACTCATATCAGAGCCTGCTAAAACAAGAATTCTGGATTACACATCAAGGTGCAGGACAGGTACAGAGTTATATCTTCCTGTAAGAAGCTTATTAAAACTAGTTTCCAAACCAAAAACTGAATTTATTTTAATTTGAGAATGAAAGGGTGTATGAATACTGCTATTCCTGGAACCAGAGGGCCTGTACAAAATTGCTTTTTGTCCATGACAATCGGCTAGAAGAGAAATTAAAGAATCATATATACATACATTACCTTCCTTTAAGCAGTGAACCAGAGGTTTAAAGTAACCAGCCTCAGCCATATGAAGCGCATTCTGAGTATTGTTTGATAATGCCATTATCAACCTTCCAGCATCAAGAGAAGCAGTTTTATCGTCCCCGTTGAAAATGGTGACTAACATAACAATACACCCCTGAATTTTCCCAATTCGCCGCCTAACGGAAGCAATATCGGAGAGGTCCAACAACAGCCCAACAGCTTCCCTCCGTTCAAGAACATCTTGTGCCAAAGATTTCACCAACACTGATAAATAGCCAACGTCAACCATTTTTTCCTGCAGGCTACCAGAAATTGTAAGATAACAATTTGATTATATTTGGATAGGAGCTGCAAAATTAAAGATCTGTTTCTTATGTGAATCACCTTGTGTTCAGCATTATCTGAAGCAATGATTCTCAGTATTTGAATGATACTCAACCGGTTGCTAGGCACGGCTGAACTTAGTCGATTAAACAGAATTGGAATAACCGCTTCATCAACTATCCACTTCTTGTCAACTACTTGATCTCTAGCGTCACAAATCAAACCACAAAGTCCAGAAAGAGCAAGGCAAAGTTCTTCATCATTGCCATACTTCAGTTGCAGTACAACATCATCAACACTGGGAATAATTCTACCTTCCTCAGTTTCCTTCTCTGATTCAATTTCACTTACGAAGCCAGATTCTCTACTTGGCTGTGAACTGATGTTAACGCTATAACCAGGACTAGGAGCAAAACTTGAATCGAATTTCGCACTCATCAACTCTTTGTGCAGTGCCCCAATCCTTTCTTTGATTTCTGATGACATGTCAATACTGGCAAAGAGAAGAAGGCCTAAAGATCTCCCAAGATCTTGAGACACATCCACAATTTGCTTCGTGGGCGATCCCGAATCGTGGGCTTTGATTAAGACCTTGGTTTGATTTAGCTCCTTTTCAAGGGACTCGACTGCTTTTCGAACTGGTGGCCTATCCATGATAACTTTATTGTCTTTGATGTCTGCAAGGATTGGTAGGAATTTATCAACCGAAACTGCAAAATCAGAGAAAACTTCTCTATCAGATTCTGAGCTTTTAGCAACAGATGCCACCTCTTCTGCTGAGCACTGTAATTCTGATACAAGCTCAGATAAGCTTCTGCTGCTGTCAGAATATTGAGCAACCTTCATTTCCAAACTACCTGGACACTTCAGGGCTAAATGATTCAGTTGAGTGGCATATGCAGAAGTAAGGAGAATTCCCAAAAGGTATGTATAGAGACACTAGAGTATGAACTCAGATAAACCGACAGGACTTAAATTAGCCCAGAAACAAAGTTGTCGACCAAAATCAAGTGGGAACCAAAGGGTCGACCAGGACTTCAACGAAGCGAAGATTCAACACTAACAAATTCAAACTGAAGAAAATCTAGAGGCAAAAGGGACCTCGAGAAAGAAGTGTTAAGCCTGAAATCAAAACCAAACACCTGAGAATACGTCCTGGACGGGGAATCCAATTTCTAGACACACCCGATAAACCTAAAGTCTTCTCTTCCACGCGTGTTGGAATCATCTGTTCGTCCTGTTCCCCTACTTACGTTGAAAATGTCACTCCTTCTACTTCTAGTGACTGACCGTGTGAAACGGAGGCTGCTTAGTTGGAGTTTTCTTACGGGTCAGTGTCAGTCTTGCTAAGCCTCAACTGTGACCATAATTTTATATTTCGGTTTACTTTTCTTCCGATGGTGAAAGACATGTTCGTGTTAGAAAATAATCCGTGTCAAAGCCAAAGCTTGGAGCTTTACTTTGCAGTTAGAGCTTAAAGCTTCGGTCTTTACGACCAATATGTATCTAATCTTGTAGGTTTGAAAGAACAAAGCGTAAGCTGGGGGAGAAAGAATCCAAGTCAAAGTCGAAGGAAGGAACCGTTTTATGTAGTTTTTCTTCTTTAGTCTTTTCGTTTTGTTGCAGAGACTAATCATCCTAATTAACTAAATGCGAGGAAACATTAGCCTTTAACAACAAAAAACACACCAAGTATTTAATAATTCAATTTTATAACCAAGAATCTGAAAATAGAATTGATAAATTAAAAAAAAACTAACCTCAAAAATTTGGGTTTAATTGAAATTGAAATATTCAAATTTATTTAAATTTAGGTGTAGATTTAAATATAACAATATTTTTTCAACTAATTATACAAAATTAAATCATCTTAATTATAAGATTAAATCAATTTCAAAATAATTTTTAATTTAAACTTAAGTTGGTCTAGTTTATACTTTTATTACACATCAAATTATCTGTTTTAGTTATGTTGTTTTAATCATGTTGTATTAAATTTTTATTATTATATTTATATAATATTTACGTAAATGTGTAGATGAGATTTAATAAAAGATAATAAAAATACTTAAATAAAAAAAAAGAGCTCAAGTCGCTTTTTATCGGGACTATATGCCAATGGCCTAAGCCAAAACTTCGTGATCGGGCGGTCCCCTTGAGAACCAACGCCGAAAGAAAAAGCTTAAAAGGCATTATTATAACAGAATTAGTCAATACCAAAATATAATGTGGATTCTCTTCCACGTGAATATAACATACACAGAAAAAGGAGAAAATCAAGTTCAAATAATGTCAGTAAGGTATTCCATACTAGGTAAGTCTTGTATGCTCAATTAAAAAAGTGTAAGTAGAAGAAATCGAACACAAAACTTTTTAGTCTCATGCCTCTTTACTCTACTAACATGATCACTTCTTAAGAGACAATCATTTCATTATAAACAACAAAAATGAAAAAACCTCAAATTTGAAGATTTAGGATAGAAAAAACAACCGTTTTTAAGTAGTTTTCTTCGTTAGCCTTTTCGTTTTGTTGCAAAGACTAATCATCCTAATTAACTAAATGCTAGGAAACATAAGCCTTTAATAACAAAAAAACACACCAAGTATTTAATAATTCATTTTTTATAACCAAGAATCTGAAAATAGATTTGATAAATTAAAAAAATGACCTAAAAATTGGGTTTTAATCGAAATTAGGCTTAGATTTAAATTTAACAATTTTTTCAACTAATTACATAAAATTAAATAATCTTAATTATAAAATTAAATCATTTTCAAAAATACTCTTTTAATTTAAACTTAACTTAGTATAGTTTACACTTTTATTACACGTCAAATTTTCTGTTATATGTTTTAGTTCTATTTTATTAAATTTTATTTATATATTTATATAAGTTTCACACAAACGTGTAGACGATATATATTTATATAAGGCTTACGTAAACGTGTAGATGATATTTAATAGAATATATAAAGAGATACGTAATGCTCTATGACAATGGTTTATGCCAAAAGTGTGTATGGGCGGTCCTTTTGGGACCCAAAGCCGAAAGACAAAAGACAAAGCTTCAAAGGCCTTACTATAACAGAATTAGTCAATACAAAAATGATTTTTTTCCACGTGAATATAATATACACAGAAAAAGAGAAAATCAAGTTTCAAATAACGCAGGCTTCAATTATTCCACGCTTTAAGATAAAAATATCCATTTTATATGATCGTTCAAAGCATATTTTTTCGGTGAATGTGTAAAGCTAATGGCATAATTATGTTTATTAGCATAATTATGTTTTGTCGGAGTTTTATAATTAAATATAATATAATATAATATTATTCTAGGTTTGAGAGGAATTTTTATAATAAAACGAAATGAAATAAAACGAAAGATGAAAGTCTCATATTATATATCTTTTTTTTGAAAAATAAAGAAACCTAAAATTACTATCCTTTGAATGCGTGTTGGATAAATTTTTGAATTTACATAATGATTTACAAATCACGTCAATCAAGTACTCTGTATTAACGATCGAAAGAGTGTAAATAAAGAGAATCGAACACGTGATCTTTTAACCACATGTCTCTCTACTCTACCGACTCAACAACTCCTTAGGAGGTGGTCATTTCACCTTAAACAATAAAAATAAAAAATCTCCAATTTAGAAAGTTTAGGATGAAATATAAAATGATAAGCAACTTTACACTATGTTTCATTATAAACCATTCATCCAAATAATATTTCATTATATTACATTATGAACTCTTCCATCTCTCTAAACAATAATTTTCTAATATTACATTCATTTACGTTCCATTCAATTATAAATAATTCTATTTTATTTTATTTCGTTCCATTAAAAATTTTACGTCCAACTAAACATAACCTAAAGCGTGGCTTATGCTAGGAATAATAACGTGCTTGTGCCCATCTCAAATGGAATTAATTTTGTTATTAACACATTTAATTTAACTTACTTAGATTCAGCCTCTCTAATAATCAGGGGGAAGAGTGCATAGAAAGAAGAGTATGTATTATTAGATCTCTCTAAGTTTCGCGTGATTTATTACTTTAATTTTAAATTAGACTTGTTCTAAAATTTTAAATTTGGCAAATAATTGTCATAAAATAACATACCATACATATGATGTCGTTCTGGGTTGACACGTCATCATTAAAATTCCAAAAGTTACTTATTTTGCCCATTTCGGTCTCCTCCTTTTTTCACAGTTCATCTTGTCCCAGTGACCGTGCAACGTTGCGCATCCAAACTTGATGTAATTTCTCGCCCATTTCATGGAGTTACAGAGAGATTCCTCAAAAACAAACCCTAGCTCTGGATTATTTTTATCTCATTTGCGGATCTCACTTGAAAGTCCGATCTGATCGTAGGAATAAGGCCCAATCACTCTATTGCCTTCATTATTATTCTCACTCTTTTCTGGTTTTTGTATTGGACCTTGGATCGTATCTGAGAAATTCAAATCAGAAAATGGATTGAATGTTGTTTATTTTGGGGTTGAGAGGCACTGAATTGTTATATATGATTTGCGTTTGCTTAGATTTAAGATTGAATTTGAATCGAATTGGAAGGTAATCAAATACTGTAGTGGTGATTGATTTTGGGGGGAAAGATTAGTGCGTTTTGAGTGTTTTTGTATTTGTTTAGGTGCAGTTAATCTGAAAGATGTCGGGGCAAGGCCAGCGATTGAATGTGGTTCCAACCGTAACAATGCTTGCAATTGTGAAAGCCCGACTAATCGGTGCTATCATGCTCTTCTCAAGAAGAAGAGTGATGCTTTAACTGTTCAATTTCGTCAAATTCTCAAGAAGATTGTGTGTACAAAAGAATCAATGGGAGAGATCATGAAAACATCGTCCTTTGCCCTAACAGAAGCCAAGTATGTGGCCGGCGAGAACATCAAGCACATTGTCTTGGAGAATGTACAAACTGCGTCTCTGAAAGTCCGCTCTCGGCAAGATAATGTTGCTGGTGTCAAGCTTCCCAAGTTTGAGTACTTCTCTGAAGGTGAGACCAAGAACGACCTTACCGGTTTGGCCAGGGGCGGCCAACAGGTGCAGGCCTGTCGTGCTGCTTATGTCAAAGCCATTGAGGTTCTCGTTGAGCTTGCATCGCTTCAGACATCATTCCTGACGCTCGATGAGGCAATCAAGACCACGAATCGGAGGGTGAATGCGTTGGAGAATGTTGTGAAGCCGAGATTGGAGAATACCATTACTTACATTAAGGGGGAGCTGGATGAGCTTGAGAGGGAGGATTTCTTCAGGTTAAAGAAGATTCAGGGTTACAAGAAGAGAGAAATCGAGAAGCAACTTGCTGCTGCTAAGCAGTTTGCAGAGGAACAGTTTGCCGAGAAGGTTTCTTTGCAGAAGGGAATTTCGTTAAGTTCAGCTCACAACTTCTTGTCTGCTGCAACCCCGAAGGATGAGGATATAATTTTCTGATGTCGATGGCAGGTTAAGCCTCCTTTCTTAGAATGTTTGCTTGGCTTTCTTTCTTGGTTTTGTTTTGGAAATTCGCTAGCATTGGGATGTTCACATTCGAAATTTTGTGGTACGAATAAAAGTTATATAAACTTTTCTATTGATAATTTATATTCTGACCTTAAATCTCGTGGTTGAGGATCAATATAACTATTTCAGAGCAGTTGACTTCGTTAATGTTATTGCTTCATTTTAGATGTTCCTCCTGGCTTTATTGTTCTGTTCTTTATGCCACAACTCACTGTTCTTGATTTCTCATCTTCATTACTTCATTGAACCACCTCATTTGAGCAGAAGATCGTGTGCTTATCCATTGTTTGTAATTGGATTAAGTTGTGAATATGTATTTTTTTTTTTGGATTATAAATTTCAAGTGTCCTAGCATGAGTGTGTTACCAAACGTTCTTGCAACAAAAACTGTATCAAATTTTGTGGTAAAAATTAGCGATGACAATGATATATGAGTACTTGAAACACTACAATGACCTTTGTCCTGACAAAGTTACTGAAACAGGAGTGGCTTATCTTTCAAAGCCCCGCCGGTTCAAATTATCCCCCATGAAAAGGTAATGCTTTTATTGTATATGCTTAAAAGAGTGTTCATTTTATGCAAATTGAATCATATGGATGCAGCTTATGTACAACCAAACCCGATTCACTTGCTAAGATTAGCTAGTTGCAACTTTTATTTCTGAAGATTACAGCAGCAGCAAACCAATTCACAACGAAAAGAGAAATAAGCAGTACAGAGACTGAATCAGATTTTTAAACCAAGTAAGGTCATCAAGAATCTTCTGTAGTCACCAGAAGTGTCGCCAATAACGTCATTATCCAGGCTTGATTTGTACATCTTGAAATATTCTGCCTTGACCTTCATCAGGTCAATTTCGGCTCGAGTTACGATTGCTCTGGTTAGTGAATCTTCATCTGTCCCGAACCCCAAGATGGAAGTTCTTATCACCTTTCAAACATTCAGATGTTGCTAATCAGTGGGAAGACAGCTTAACTTTGCTCAATGGAATCACATTAACTACAGACGAAACGAACTCACCTCAGCGAAGTGTTTTTCTGGGGTGTCTATGCACCAGATCACCACTCCCAAGAGAGATTCCAATGTGCCATTTCCAGAAGCCTTAATGTCCTGCAAGAAAAATCTTTTTTCTGTCAAGACAGACCATATAGAACTCTGTTAGTTACAAAAGAACTGTGCTTGTTAGCTAACTGCACTTGAACCTCGTAAATATGGTTCCCAAATCTTTGCTCATAGGACTTAAAGGTTGCCCTGATCTGGGAGAAGCTTCTTGTGCTGAGTACATAAACTAAATCATCATTGTCTAATTGCTTCATTTTGATAGCGTTATGTAATATCTCTGCCTCTGAGTTGGCTACATCAGCATTCACCAATTCCTTATCGTATCTGAAAGAGCTCACTAAACCCACCAAAATCTGTGAAAACCAGCATGTATCTAGTTAAACATTCAAAATTCGATTCAGCCAGGTTCCGGATCAGGTCGGACCTGGGGAAAAACAAATTGAGTTTCGGGTTCAAGGTGCAGCCAAGTACCTTTTTGAGGGGAAGAGGGACTAGAGATGCAATGTCCTCTTCAAGTGAGCCATCAAAACGAGAACAGTAAGCCTGTCTCACTGCCATGAGATGGTGAGGAGATGAAGCACATGCTATCTCAACTATCACTTGCAGCTCTTTAGGGCCCTTCCTACGAGATTGTAACGTTTCATTTGCCAGTGTCGCGTCTCTTTCTGGCGGGTCATATGTCCACAAAATTACAGCTTTCTGTTACATCATGTTCAAAACTCAAGTTGGTTAGATTGCTTAATCCCCAGATGTTCTATGAATCAGGTCGCCAGCAAACATGTTCAAGAAATTAGGGGTTACAAAAGGGACTGGGTCGGGCTAAATCAATAAGTCAAGCCCGATTTGATCAGTATTTCAATTGAACTCGAACATAAATAACAAAATTACAGGTTCAGGACTGGATTGAGGTTTCGGGGCTTAGTCCGTATCAGACATTTAACCCGAATTCCGATCAGGCTTTAGCTGACAGGCCGCCGAAAGAAATCGGCTTACCTGGACAGCTCATTGCCAACCCCAGAAACATAGGAATGTGCTCCTTGGCCATCATCTTCACCAGCTTAGCATTATTTGACAATAAGCATTCCAGATATGGAGAAATCATAGAACAATGCCTTAGAACTAATATCTTGAAAAAGAGAAGATAATGATACATACCCTGAAGTCACCAGACAGCTCAGAGTAGAGACGATCAATGAGATGTTCTTTGTAAAGCTGTTGATACTTCTCTCTGATTTCCCTCCTTTGGCTTGCATTCCTACGCCCCAATGTCAATATGATCGCTTTCTCGTCAGTCCCAAATCCTAAACTCAACAACCAAAACAGAGAGTACTCAGGTTTATTACGTCGAATTAATCTCAGTTTGGTATCTAAATAATCCAGGAAAAGAAGCATTGAAACATAAACAACTATACTATGTCATGAACACGGGATAGAGATAGAGACCTTGGACAGCTTTTCTAAGTGTCTCAGAGTCTTGGGTTGGTGAAGGAACGTCATCTGGCAACCATAGAGTAGCCATATTGTTCTCCTTGGAAATTTTCTCTGGAAACAAACAGAAACCCAGTTGAGAAATTTACGTTATCCTATCTTATTTGGTATGAAACCAAGAGAAAAACAACATTTATCGAGTGAAACTACTGAAGCCTCGGAAATGGTTCTCTGTCTGTTGCTCTGCCTACGCTGCTTCGGTATCCAATTTCCCTCCTAAAAGACTTAACCCTTTGTTCTTTATGGACACTATTGCCCTTACTCACAATTAATAGTTCCTTTGATACCTGGCTTTTCTTTTATTTTATTTTCTACAAGGTGTCTTAGGAGGATCTTAACTGTAGGAAGGTATTTTTAAGCTATCCATATTCAGATTAATTTTCACTTGAATCGGGTAAATCCTTTATGGAAGGTAAAGCTCTGATTTTAAATTTTAAATGGCTGCATATATGAGAAAGGTTCGAACTTACGATCTCACTTAAACCAAAAAAATCCCTTACCCACTAACCAGCATCCTAAAGTTACGCTTTTCTTTGATTGATTCCATTAGGATCCAGGCAAGGGCTATAAGGGAAATATACTTTTGCTTTTATTACACCTAGATAATAATAATTATAATATACAAGTTTTGTAATAACGTCCCCTATTTTGCCATATTTGCAAGAATGGGCATAGAGTTAACATATTTTATGTTTCTTACCCAATTAAATCAGTATTTACAACTATTTTATGATAGATTCCCAACTTTTTCTTACCTACAACAAACTTATGGACCAAAAATGAACACGTGACCTGCATCAGCGTTTTTATTGGATTGTACGTCACCAATTATGGCAAACTATACAACTACATGTACCCCACATGCTCTTATAGCAACGCTATATATTAAATACAGCCCCTAACAAACCCAAGCTTGCTTTGACTAATCAAATCAAACGACCTTTTAAAACTCAAGATCGAATATACTTTTATGTCTTTTAAGTTTTTTAATTCAAGCTTACTTTTTATTTAAATTCATTACAAATTAATAATATAATTTAATATATATTTACTTCAATACTATAACTATCTTTTTTATAAAATGGTTATAATTTTATAAATAATAATTTATAAATTATATCCAAATGTTTCAAATTACTAATATTAAAAAGCTCACTATTTTATCTTTCACTTTATTATAAATTTGTGCATTTATAATCAGGATAATAAAAAAATCAAAATTTATTAATGTTGTAATTATAACTGGAATTAAAAAAATGGCAATTAAATATTGAAACTTTTAATTTTTTAATTCTAATTTTATGTTAGTATTTTTGTTAATGTTGTTGACTTGATTTGTTACTTAAAACAGAAAATTTAAACTTATATACGTTATATTTAATTAAATTTAACTAAAATACATCCTTTTGAAATTGAAATGTTGTATAAAACTGTAGATTGAATATAGTTATCAGTTTATGAGATTAAGTTTTTAAATTCAAGTTTTTAAAATTAATTACAATTTATTTATACAATTTTAATAGTTATTTACTTAAATATTCTGCTTATAAATCTCTGACATAAAGATTTCAAGATTAGCACGCCATGTCTCTCGTAGAATTAAGTGTGAAAACAAAGTAAGAGGGTTTTTAGTTGATGTGTTTAAGAAAGGGTTAATAAGTAATGAATGAAAAGTGAGTAGTTGATTGTTAATTATTATTATAGAGGCAATAATTTAATATCTCACTTTGGAGGAACCTCATACTCTCTATTTAGTAGAGGAATGAAACACATTCTTTAATAGTGACTTTTTAAAAAATATATACTTTAATATTAATTAATTAATTAAAATATAATTAATGGCAATATAGTTAATTAAAATATAATTCATTCATTAATTAAAATATTGTAACTAATTAGTTAATTAAAATATGATTAATTAAAATAAATAAATAAATATTATAAATCATTAAAATATAATTAATTACATTATAGTAAATTAAAATTTAATTAACTCATTATAATATAATTAATTAAAATATAATTTATTCACTAATTAAAATATTGCAATTAATTAATTACAATATAATAAATTTTTACTTCTTAATATTTTTTACAAACCAACCACTATTTACAATAATAATAATCATTCGTTCCTCTTAATGAATCATTATAATTATAATAATAATATATATTCTTATTTTTTATTATATTTATTATCATTTTTATTACTATTGCTATTCTTCTATGTAAACTAACCTATCTTAAATTGAAATTTGAGTTCTGACGCAGCGCAGCAACGGAGCCCGTGAAAAAGAGAGACTTTAAAAGGCAAAGACTTTAATCATGAAGTACGAAGTAATGGGGAGAGCACCAATAAAAGTCAATGCACAGCCGACAAGGGAGACTCATATTGCCTTTGTAATCCTGTCCTCCGATAAACCTATCCCTACCCTTATTTTGCGTAAGATATGACGTAGTTTTAGGATCTTGTGCTGACCTACGTGAAATTGAATTATCTGTTACAATTAAATCACATCCACACATATATATGAGATTTATATAAAAGTTGAACCACCTATTCTGCTCCAACCTACCCATGTTAGCTTATCAATGTGCTAGAAATAAAAAGAGACACGTGTACCCCACGCTGTGGGGAAAAAGGTTGTTACTTGTTAGAATTATGATAAGGAGACAAGCACCAATAAACAATTAAGTACATCCGACAACTGAGAGCCGTACCCCTATTGAGCTTTATCCATTTGCACGAAACAAACAGAGACACGTGTCGCACGTTGTGGGTTGTACATGTCTCGGGTCAGCGACTCAACATCGATTTAATAATTTAATTTAATTATCAAATTAAATAAATTTTGATAATTATTTACAATTTACATAGTATCATGTATTATTTTCTTTTTCAGTTTTTTTATATGATCGTAACATTACAAAAGTAGGCAGAGAAAGAAGAGAGGGTCGTGGACCGACAATGGCATAGTCTTAATTTGAGGTAGTTGTCTAACCATATAAAAATTTCAATGTAGTTTTAATTGAGGTAGTTGTCTAACCATATAAAAATTTCAATGTAGTACCATATAAAAATTTCAATGTAGTTTTAATTGAGGTAGTTGTATAACCATGTAAAAATTTCAATGTAATTTTAATTGAGGTAGTTGTCTGAACATATAAAAATTTCAATGCCATGCCCGTTTTGCTAAGATTTCAATTTAATTCAACTGATCAGATGTGAAAATCAAACGATTCTACCTACCGGTTTCTTTACTTATGTGCTAAAATGTCGCGTTTAATTTATTGAATAATGTAATTATTATTCACATGTTATTTGTGATATTAGAAAGATAATATTATTTAATAGAAGTTTGTCAATTTCTCTTAAATGGAAATTTTGATGAAATTATTAAATATTTTATTTTAAAATATTATTTACAATATATATATATAGTAATTCCATATTTTATTATTAAAAATGATATAAAAATTATCAAATTATCTCCGATCCACTAAATTGATATTATGTATCAATTTTAAATATATAAATGCCAGTTAAATAGAAATTTTATTATTAATTTATCAAATATTGTATTAAAGACATATAATTTTTAAATTATTATATATTTATTTGAGCATAATTAAAAATAATAATTAAAAATTTTATTATTATAATGTAAAAAACTTATTAAATTATGCTCAATTCACTGAATTGATATCGTATATTAACACTAAAATTCCTTTAAATAAAATAATTCACATTCATCATTTTTGGTATATTTTTATTATGAGTTTAAGGATTCTCCACGTGATCGTATCTTCTACAAAAGCACAAGCTTTTACAAATAAGGTTGTTTATGGGAGGGGTATGAGTGCAAATTCAAGATTTGCGTGGCAAGCACAGTATAATGCCAAAAGAGAACCACCGAACAACATAAAAAGACAT
>JANIJH010000004.1:987096-999038 GCA_024520975.1 Erythroxylum areolatum
CATTAAAAAACTTATAGATTAACGTATCTTTATACTGCAGATGTCAGTAGTAGACATGTAAACTATTTTTATCTTATTTGAAAGAAAGTCATTTCATCTTAGCTCTTCTCCCAACCGATGATTATTTCATTACATTTTTAAATTATTTTTTATTTAACTATCATGTTAAATTTTGCCCAACGTATAAATTCACTGGACACTTTCACTGCGCAAATGCGTAGTGTTAACCTACTAGTTAGAATATATTAAGGATCAAAATGGAGAAAATGGCGTATGTCGGCCGTTATTCAGTTTCTGTCGCGCCACGTGTCAAAAGTTCAACATCCGAGAATTTAAGACTTCACCTGGCGATGACACTGACAGATTGACTGTTAACTACGACTTAAACCAACTCTTAAACGATTCTCGTCCTCTTTCATCGGACGCCACCGATCTTCGATGGCAATGGCCTCCGCTAGTTCCGAGAGGATTGACTTGTCGCCAATGGCCTCCACTCATCCTAAAGCGATCTCAGAGTCGTCGTCATCTGCGTCTCTCTCGTCCTCCACCGGCACGCCTGATCGGACTGACCATTCCAATTCTTCTGCAAACCCTAATAGAGATGCCGATTCACAGGTACTAGTCCTTGAGCTTTTGTTTATTCAGCTGTACATAAAGTCCGTCGGTTACTAAAGTTTTTACGTTCCAATTCTTGATATATCGATTCCTCTGCTTGTATACTTTGTTTAGTACTGAATCATGGACAAAAACAAAAGATGAAGAAGGTAAAGTAAATGAATTTATTAGCGTACTCTACGCGTTAAGCTGTTCACGACGTTGTAGGTGCTAATTAAACACTGAAAACTAATTCTTTTTGGTTCTTTGATCTACGCCATAGTCCTTAGCGTCTTTGAGGAGTGAAGAGTACCGGCAACTGTTCCGCCTTCCACCTGATGAGGTGAGTGACTTAAACCCGTACTCTGGAGAGCGTCCTTTTTCTTTCTAAATCATTTCAAACTCATTTTCATGCTAAACTTTTTCTATAGTTTCTTGTACGAGACTTCAATTGCGCATCCCAGGAGAGTATTCTTCTTCAGGTAATTTATGTACGCGTGCATTTTATGCTTGGAGGTCTATGCTTTGCTCAATAATTGCTTCACGAACCTTACCTTTCTGAATGAGATTGTCTGCAAAAGTTTAGTGATTAAATGCCATTTGTACTTCTTTAATAATTGTCCTATTGCTTACTTGCAGGGTCATATGTATCTTTTTGTGCACTATATTTGTTTTTATTCAAACATATTTGGATTTGAGACAAAGGTAGTCTTTGGACTTCAGCTTTTGTTCTAATTATTCATGAATACCCATATTGCTTTCTGGTTCTCTTGATTTTGACTTATACCCAATTTAAATTTGCATGTTAGAAAATAATTCCTTTCAGTGAAATTACAAGCGTGAAACGAGCAAAGACGGCAGGAATCTTCCCTAATGCGATAGAAATAATTGCTGGAGGGAAAAAGGTAACAGTTTGATGAATGTCTTTTCCTTCTATTTAAAAGATTGAAGCCTGAAATTTGGTCTTTTTACTTTTCAACATAATAGTAGCAATAGTTAGATATAGTTATTGATTTGTGCAGTACTTCTTTGCATCATTTCTATCACGTGATGAAGCTTTCAAGCTCATCAATGATGGATGGTTGCAGCAAGGTGATGCTGCAAAAGCAACAACAGACCAACAGGTAAATTGATATCTCCAGTTTTCTTGATTGTATTAATTGATTCAAGAGAAAAGCTTTTAATCTAACTGCTTGAATTAGACAATAAGAGAACATTGGAGGACAAAATTGAAAAACAGATGATAGACCTTAAATCAGAGGGCTTAAAGATATAGTAAGTTGACTATATATGGCTTATAGCTTTCTCAGGTTCTTTGGCTGAACCATTGGAAAACATAAACAGGCCAGAGTGCAACTTTGCTATGAATTTTACAATCTCATCTTGGTAGTTGTTTGAAATCATGTTTCTTCCTGTTCTTCTTCATTTCCATATAATTGAATATAAAGGGAAAGGTTTTTGGAGGTTGCCATATCTTTTATATGTACGCTTATAGTTGGCTAATTTGGACATATGGATTGATTAAGCTCTGAAATGTTTAAAAAATTTCAAAAATTTGTACTCTGTCAGGATAGATTGTTTCCTGTTTTATCTCATATGTTAATTTTGCCTCAGGAATCATTATCTATGTCATCTAGGCCAAGTAGCCAGGATAATGGACTTGTTGTAGTTGAAATGGTCGACGGCTTTAAACTAATCAATGAATCAGATTCTAGTGACAGGTATTTTCTGAAGCTTATGAGAATTGTATTTGGTTTGAGGAAATGGTTTTAGTTTAATTGCCCATATTGAATCAGGCATAAGGATTCACTTCCAGATGATCCTCAGCTGCCAGCCCATACTGAAAATCAGATTATCTCAGTTACACAAGAAGAAGATAATGTTGGACAAGATGTCGAACCAACTCTAAATATCCCATCTTCCTCTTCAGCAAGATCCTGTACATGGGATAGAGAAAATTTTGATTCTCCTGAGAGTTAGTCAATTTATCCTATACTTCTTTGTTGCACATACAGTATTAAACAAGGCATTGTTTAACAGTGGCAGCAAATTATAGGATATCTGGATAGTCAAGCGTATTGTTTTCTCTAGCTATCAATTTGTCTTAGTGTCATTTATTTGCAGACTGAGAATAATTGTGGGTTTTGGTAAATTAGAATTATTTTTGACTGTGGGCGACATGGAATGATAGTGATGATGTATAGGAGACACGGGGAGTATTGGTTTGCCAACTTGCTGGGTTAGAGCCTTCAGATCATGATTAGTTTTCTGTTAAAACAACAAAGTTGATCTGCTGCTGCCTGCTGTTGTTGATATTATAAGAAAATGTTTTGTGTGGCCTTCTTTGATTATTCAATACGATTTAAACCATTTCATTCTATTCTTGTCTCAAAAATTTGAAGCAGCTATTTTTCTGATTTGCAGTACCAGAATCATATACAAAAGTTGCACAATCAAAGTTTTTGGTAACTTCTGACACGTCACTCTTATAACATCAGGAATTAAGAAGAATTTGTCCCTGACTCTGTGATTTACATGGACTGCAGATAAAAGTAGAGGAGTTCTTTAACTTGTTCTTCTCAGACGATGCTGTTGGTTTTGTCAAATCTTTTCACAAGGAATGTGGAGATAAAGGTAATTTTGTCTGATTTTCTTGGAGTTGTTAGGGTAAATTTCATGAATCAGTCACTGGATCTCTGTAATCAATACAGAGAGGCCGATCTATAACTCTCTAGTTCTCTGAGTGAACTCTTTTATTTTACAGAATTGAGGTGTTCTTTATGGTCCCAACATGAGAAATTTGGGCACGTTCGACAAGTGTTCTTCCAGCATCCAATAAAGATATATTTTGGTATGGAAGTATTTCACTCATCTGTCAGACTACCTAATCGCCATTAATTCAGGACTTTTTACATGCTAGAGAGATGTAATTCATTTTGATTATGTAATTATATTAATTTCTTTTGGTTCTTCCAAGGTGCAAAATGTGGTAGCTGCCAGGAAGTCCAGAAATATCGTATGTACAGAAACAGGTTTTGGTCAATTGCTTTAGCACAATGATTTGGCATACTCTTCTTTTCTCCTTTATGACCTTTGACCTTTTTCTCTAACAGTCACTTAGTTATCGAGACATCCCAAGAAATCAATGATGTGCCCTATGGAGATCATTTTCGTGTAGAGGTACAAATTATTTCTCAGACATCTGAAGGGATAACTTGTTACCTTTGTTGTGCTATCAGCATTTGTAATGGGTTCTGTAATGTCAATTATACTCGGGTTTTTACTGGATATTTGTGCTGAAACTAGCCATTACTTGCATCATCCTGAATTTGGATTCTTCATCAACCTGTTAAGGAAGGAGGTATTATCTAGGTTGTTCTATCTCTTCTTTATATGTGGGTGTGTCTTGAAGAATGAGGAGGGGAGGATGGATGTGGAAAGAGGATGGCACATGAAGAACATAATCATATAATAACTGAAATAAATGAAACGTGATAGAATTTTGATGACACAATAACATATTTAATGCATTTATTTCTTGCATGAAAAGGATATAAAGCATGGTTCAATCATTGTTAACGATTCTCTTGGTTGTTATATTTCTAAGTTAACCGTAATTCTTTTCTGGGCTAATAGCACTTTTCCTGGGTTGGGTATATATCAGGGATTATGGGATGTGGTCAGAGATGGTGATGAATCTAATGAAGGCTGTAGTTTGCAGATGTTTGTAAATGTGGCATTTAGCAAAAGAACAGTTTTTAAAGGTATCTTTTCTCTTAGATTTTTGCTTAACTATCTTGATTGGCTGGTTTAAACATCATTGTGTCACCTCACTATATTATTTAAGTTGATGAAGGACTATCCTAACTTTCCATGGTCGATCAATTTCTTTTAGGGTTTTGCTTAATTCATAAGATTTTTGCATGGACATCTTAAAGGCCTGAAATTGATTTCTGGGGCGACTTTAACATCGCAGGGAAAATAGTGCAGTCTACCTTGGAAGAATGTCGTGAAGCATATGGATTATGGGTGAAAATGGTGATAAGTTGTCTTTCGATACTTGTTATCAGTCCATGTTCACTCCGTGTTTCTAGTTGAATTTATTAGTTGGATTGTAGTAAATATGTTTTATCAACTATTATGCAGGCCCATGAATTATTGAAAAAGAAAAACCTTGAAAAGCAGCAAGGTTACAATCCTAAACCTGTTCTTGAAGTTATATACTCTGCTGTTATTTAAAATAAAAGAATAGTTAATTCAAAACATTTACCGTTTCTCTTGAGCAGAAGAAGCACAATCTGCTAGCTTCACTCAGAATGGTGGTGAGTCTCGGGAGAATGTAAAGACTCAGGAATTTTCAAAAAGGCCAAGCAAGTCAGATGACAGAAGAGCACAGATCTCTGGTTTTGCGGACATTAGTAGGCAGCTTGGTAATTCTAGGCTGGAAGAGTTCAACAATGCACCGACCTTTATGTCGGTGGTGAGAGAATACATTTCGAAATTATGTTCAACAGTTAAAAATCAAAGCCAAGTTTCCTTGATCTTGGCTGTTGCGTTTTTGGTGATCTTCCTGATGCAGGTATGCAAAACATTTTTGTTTCCGCTTTTGTTTTTCTCAAGTCGGAATCCAACTGATAAGTATTTTTTCTTTTATATACTCTTGGTTGTGTTAATCTAATTGAGCTGTTCTGCATCAACTGGATAAATGTATCATCGACTCACTCAAGCTTCTGAATCTTGATTC
Organism: Erythroxylum areolatum; assembly: GCA_024520975.1. Lineage (NCBI taxonomy): Eukaryota > Viridiplantae > Streptophyta > Magnoliopsida > Malpighiales > Erythroxylaceae > Erythroxylum > Erythroxylum areolatum. The sequence goes on from JANIJH010000004.1 coordinate 992,435, forward strand.
CTTTCTTTTTTCCTCTCTCAACTACAGATGAGCGTACTTGTGCTATTGAGCAGACCTCAAACAGTCCATTTAGCTTCTCCAGGAGACTCCTACATGGCGGGCATAGGCAGTGTATCGGGTAACCGATCACCTGAAACCGTGGCATGGCTTGAAAGGCGGATGCACCACCTAAAAGATGAGATACTCATGGTTGAGACCTGGATCCAGAGGTTACAAGATGAACACGCATGGCTGGAAACACAGCTGAAAATCCTGGAAAATCCTGGAAGACGTAAATAACTTCACAAGTGTGTATATTCTGTGACTTTTCCTCGAGTAAATGCATAGGATTGTCCTCCATCCTTCTAATCCTCTCTCTTCTCACCATTATCACACTTAATCCGAAGTCTTGCAATAAAGTAAGGTCTGAGAAGATCTGATAGTACGCATTTACCTTTACATTAATAACCCTTTTTTAGTGAATTAAGAATTTAATATCTGTTTAATTAGCATTAACGTGACTAAATTAAAGATGGCAAAAAGGTTTTAATCCAGTTTATCAACTTTTTAAAAAATAATAATAAAATGTAACTATTCAAAACATAAAAACCAAACAAAAACTCCTCCCAATTATATAACCATTGAAATTTTATAATAACCAAAAAACAAAACTTAGATAAATTATTTACCAAAAAAAAACTTAGATGATAAATTTATAAAAATGGAATCTCTAAATTATAACAATATTAATTACCTCTTAATCTTTATTCAATTACAATTTATTATTTAACTTTAAATTATTGATTTCAAATATATTTTATAAAATACTTAATTCATAATTATCATATATATAATTAAAGACTATTTAATGTCAAAATCATCATCATCGTTTTCAACATTCAATTAAAGTCTTGCTAAAGTGTAAAATTTGGAGAAATCTTATAATACGCAGCCTTATTTTTACGTAATAAAGAGACTATTTTCGATAGATCTATATATAAAAATATAACACAAAATAAATAAATACTAAAAAAATTGGATAAGAGTAATAAGTATATCACAAAATAAGGTGCATATAAAACATGTTTAAGAATAATAATAAATGTTGAGTGAAATACATGCGAAAGATTTTTATAAGAACAACTCTCTTTATAAACAAATGAATCACAAGAATGCCTCCAAAGTCTCCAACATCACTTTCTTTTCTAAAAATGATGGCTCCAAGGACACCGACTATTAAATCTCTATATTCATAAGTAGAAACTTCTATTTCATAATGACTCTTGAACTTCAAAATTTGACTACGATGATTGGTGGATAAGGTTCCCCAAGACAAGAGAGCTCTTGCTTTACTCGTGATTTGAGGCATTTTCCACATTTTATATATTTTTCTATCTCTACGAGATTAGGCAGCAATAGAGCCTCTTTAAATTTCGGTTTTAGGCCCTTTCACGCGGCGCCTGTCCTTTTCCTTCTACACACGCGCACTGCACTCGGTATGCTTCTAATCGGATCTAATATTTTGAATTGGAGATCCAACCGTCCGTTGAAAAAGATCCGAAACATTTGAAGAATACTAAAAATTAGTAATTAAGAAATTCATCTAATAAAAATTTTAAACCGACTAAATTTTTTATTCGATTTTTAACTCTTCAATTAGATTTATTTTAATAATTTTTGTTATTAAAAACCGATCAATTTATTAAATAATAAATCAATTTTTATAAATTAAAAAATTATTATAAGTTAAAATAAATCAATTAATTTTTATTTAACAATTTCCTTTCTCAATTAAACTCTAAATTTTTTATACTTAAGAAAACTCTCTTTTAATTATATTTTAAATTCTTTAATTTTATTTAATCTTCAATTAAATTTATGACGGTCTAATAATGGTCGAAACTTTTAAACCTTAAATTTCTTATTTTATCGATTTAATTTTCAATATAATTTTTAAAACATTGCAAAAAATAACAAAGCTGGAAAAAAACTACCTTAAATTATTAACTTAAGTATCATAAGAGAAACTAGAAAAAAAAACAATTAGAGAGTGTCAAATAAAAATCTTAACACATGTTATATTCTAAGTAGAGATGTCAATTTAGCTCAGATTTTGACCTGGATTGATCGGTCCAATCTTATCATAAATATTTTAAAAAGAAAAAGTCAAAAATAGCCCGTCGAGCTACAGACTGACTTGTCCCGACTAATTGGACCGCGGGCCACCCTTGCCCGCCAGGCCCGTTAACATTCATAATTTTAAGGAGAATTTGGTAAATCAACATCAATGTTGAGAAAATTAGTTGCATTTACTCTGAACAAGTTACCGGCGCCCCCAAAGTCGCTCATTCTCATGGAGGACCACTACCGACCGATTCCAATCTCCAGTAAATCATACCTACTCTGTGTACGTTCTTATGTTTAGTCACTTTCATTTTCTACTTTCATTTTCTAATATAGGACAACGAATTCAAAGTTGCAACATCAAAGTGTTGATCATTTAAGAGTCATTTTCTATACATAAAAGAATACATTAGTTATTGAAAAATCAAATCGATTCAATTTGTTTAATTATGAAATTTTTGAACTGTTTATATTTTAGTCTGATTTTTAAATTTTCGGTTTGACTTATTTTAATAATTTTTAATTTTTTTTCTAATTTTATAATATTTAATATCAATTAAACTTTTAAAATTTAAAATTCTTATCTTATCTGTTTAATTTTCAACATTGAAATAAATAAATGTTCCACGTTTAAGTTTTAAGGTTTAAACTATAATAATCACGTAAGATTAAGACATTGCTGGGCCTTTTGTGTTGTGAAATGATCATGTTTTCCACGTTACACGGGTCTCCTTCCTTTTGGTTTTTAACTTCCGTGAAGGGTGGAAATAATACAAGAAACTATGTGGTCGGAGGTGGGGGCCTGCTCTACGATAATGTCACGTCATAGCTTCTATTCGTTTTTGTTTAGAATTATTTTAGTTTTTAATCAAAGTTTTTAATTAATATTGAAAAAATTTAAAATTCAACAATTGAATTTTAAAATAATAATAATAATAATCTTGTAAAGAAGAGGTGTTAGTAACCTCTCAAATATTGTCATTATATTATTATGTCTTCATATTTATAAAATATAAAATTTATTTTGTTCGAATAGAGTTATTAAATTTTTTAAAGTTTAAACACTTAAATTATTTTTTTTTAAATTAGACCTCAATAAAATATTTATAATTTATAATTTGTTATCCCAATTAAAGTTAAATATTTTTCAATTATTGAAAAATTCAACCGTAAAAAACTTGAATCGTCTATTTTTTAATTCAATTTTCAACTTTTCGATTTGATTTACTTTAATAAGTATTGCTGTTAAAAACTAATTAGTTTATTAATTAATAAGTCAAATTTCATAAATTAGTAAGTTTTTATAAAATAAAATAATTAATTAATTTTCATTTAATATTTTTCAACTAAAATTTAAATTATTTAATAGACGTGGTCGAGTTGGTGAAACGGGGGGCATGGGGTCAAAAGATCTTGTATTCCAATCTCCTACCTACGCTTTCTCGATCGAATATGTCGTACAAGGTTTGCTTAATACAGAATACTCAATTGACGTGATTTGTAGGCTATTGCGTCAATCGGAAAGTTTACTCAGTACTATCTAAATGATAGCGGCTGTAGATTCCTTCGTTTAAAAAAAGAATAATCTTTTTTAATTATATTTTAAATTTTTAAATTTTATTTAAGTTTTTAGAGAGTTTAATAAGGATAATATATGCTGATATTTTAAACCTTAAACATTTTATCATATCTCTTTAACTTTCAATATAGATTTTAAAATGTTGCTATTTTCAAATGTAGATTAAATAAATTTACATTCATATAATAGTTTTCGTCATCACGTAAGGTCCATAGCAATGGTTGAGATTCGCCAATGACCTTACTACTTAAAACTCTTATAATTGAAACATAAAAGATGACTTTATTAGCAACCTTTTGTAAGTAAAAGAGAGAGACACGTACAAGTTTGAGAATCTACTCTGTACAGAAAGAGATTCACGCACTTTCAATTTGATGTAACGATTCCTAAAACTTCATCATTGCCACCAACCAAAGCAAATCTAATAATTACACTTTCTTATTGGACCTTTACCAAAATTGGTCCAAAACCCTAATTAGGCATTGCTATTTACAATTTAACCTTAAAACTGTTATCTAAATCCCAACTTTTCTCTATGGTGCTTATTCAGCATCTTCTTGGCCGTTGCTCTGAAAGGACACGTGGAGCTAACAAACCCGTTGACCAAGTGTAGGTAGGTGCTCAACTCGTGACACGTGGCAACATCCCTTTTGTTGAGGTACGGTGACTCTTTGCTGCTCAGTCTTAACTCTCGTCCCACGTCAGCGTAGACCCACGGCGTGTCCTCCACGCGCCTCGGCAACCAGCTTGGAAGGCCCCCCTCCTCGTCAATGGCCACAAAGCCTGGCACTTTTGTGATGAGATCATCGGAGTTCACAATGCGTAATATGCGGGTCCCACTTTTGTCCAGCTGGCACCTAAAGCTCTTGTTCCCGACACGTGGCCCTCCGAAGGAGATCACAGTCACCATTGGTGCATTCGGGAAAGTGGAGTTTATATCGCACGCCGTGAGCGTGGCGAGTGCTGCACCGAGGCTGTGACCGCTGATCGTGAAACTGAGAGGCTCATCACCGTACATTTGAATGACTCTCGAGATCTCCTCTCTAACCATGTCTCGTAGACTAGGACACGTGGCAGTACCTGAAGTGTAGATGCTCTGAAATCCTCTCTCTACCATGGGCACCCCCGCATTATTACTATCGTCATCTTCATTCAAACAAGTTAAGGTGGCGCGTAGATTCTCAAGCCATTCCAAGCAAGTAGCAGTGCCTCTGTAAGCAATCACCACGTCGCGGCGCCCCAGTCGCGAAATCTCCTCCTTGTCCTGGCAAACCGCGACGTATCCAATCCAGCTGGACTGAGTCGACACCCAGCTCGGAGCTCTGTCAAACCAACTCGGCAATTGTATCCCACAAGTGGCTCGGAGGTTCTTCGTCATACGATAACCGGTTTCACCGATTCTACACCTGTTCAACAGCGAGTTTCTGGGGTACTTACAGTTGGCATACGTAGGTGAAGAAGGGTCAAAGTCGAATGATCGATAAGCTGCCTCTACGAACTGCCCGTACCTCAAAATCTCCTTGCGTAAAGTATCATCAAGAGGGTCAAGCAAGCCCTCCCAGTTATTAAGTCCCTGATACTCCATCCAGTTCTTCCTTAGTCTCGGCGAGGGATTACAGGTCAGACTGGAGAGAGCTGATGGATGTTTAATCCGATGCAGGGACTCCATGGGAGAGTAGCTTTGTGTTGGTAATCTTGTAGAGGTAGTACAACAACTAGGTCTAGCACTAGCAGTGATATTTTCCAGGTGTTTCGAAGCAGAGGGTAATGTGCATGAGGGCCTAGATGATATAGCAAGCCTCATTGTTCAAACTTCGAAACTTAATTTTTTCGGAGTTGGAGGCTAATGTTTTGGGATGCTTCATTCGACACTTGGGACATTTATAGGATAAGGCCAAGTACCATAAATAGTGGACGGCGGTGCATGCACAACACGAGAAAACGAAGCATATATAATAGGAAGTGTAAGAATGTAAAACATAGTATCACTAAAAGAGTAATCATCACATACAGTCTAGTCTGAAATCTCGTAACGAGGCGAATTTGATACAGTAATACTAAGAGAGTAAATGATCGAAAAAGCTAATGCAAAAAAGAAAGAAAAGGAACTGAGTGAGTGCAATTATTGAATTTTGATAACAGAAAAACCAAAAAAAAACGGCTGGGGAATTTTTCAGTTAGATTAAAAAATATATATATATTTGGTTTGACTTGGAGTCCACCGTCAAAACCCCGTTTACAAAATGACGAATTTGTCTTTCCGTCGTTTCCGACCAGTGAGCATAATAAGGACAACGTAGGGAAGGCACGGGCACTGGCACGTGTAACTCTCAGACCGCGTAGCTGATTCGGCTCCATTCAAGTTTTGTTTTGGCGCGGCTTTTAGAGTTTTGTTTGATAACCAGTAGTAAAGCTGACATTTATTTTTTATCTCCAAAGTCGTGCTTATATGTGGCTTTTCGATAAAAACTTACTTGAGTGGATCCACGTTAATTATTTAATTATATATATTTTTAAGTTTTAATTTAATTTATTTTAATAATTTTTAAATGATCCATTAATTTTTATAAATTAAATTTTTATAAATTAAATTTTTTTATAAATTAAAATAAGTTAATTAATTTTTATTTTGTAATATTTTAAATTAAACTTTAAATTGTTAAATAAATAAAGATAATATTTTTTAATTATATTTTAAATTTTTTAATTTTGTTAAATATTTAGTCAATTTTATGACTGTTTAATATCTGTCTTTAATTTTCGTTCCACTTTTAATTTTTTTTACTATTTATTTTACGTTCTAGTCTTCAATACTTACTTTAGATTTGCCTACCAAATTAAGTCCCATTGAAGATATAATTCCCTTCAAAGTTTCCCTTTTTTTTTTTGTTTCTTATCCAAAATTATCCACTCAAATTATAA
>JANIJH010000004.1:999060-1014558 GCA_024520975.1 Erythroxylum areolatum
TAAGATGAGCCAAAGGGACCATTTCTTGTCTAATCCGACTTTTTTCTTTATTATAAGGGAAACAAAACACTTAAATCAACGCTCTAAGGTAAATTGTTTCTTTCGCATCTTTGCGGAGAAGCTCTTAAACTCCAAACGGAGGTTCCTGAAGCAGGTGAAGGCCCGGGAGTAAAAAGTCAGCTAGATGAGCGAGGCCATCGGCACACTAGACTTTAATTGTACTTGACTGACTTTACAAGTTAAACAAGATGAGTTTTTTTTTTTTGTACAACTGAGAGGAAAAATGAGACAAATTATATAGTTTAGGTTGGCTAATCCGAGCCTTATCCTCTAAAAGCAAGATGAGTTTTTATGGGAATAAAGTAAAGTAATGCACGTCCTACTCATATCATTAGTTCGATAAAAACTAATAAGTACTAAACCAATCAAAGTGGGTGATTTTTGTTCCATATCCTAATCCTAATCCAACTTTTTTTGGAAACCCCTTTTTAGTTGTTGGAATTCTACACTTGGATCTTCGAGCAGCCATAAATGGTGGACAACCCTTTTTTGATCATCGCCTTAATTTCATTGGAATCAAGATCAAGCTTCGTACCCGATCCTAAAGGACTTGATCGAGGTGGTGTAAATTTTGTTTACTTATCAGGCACGTTGTAAAAGCCAAGCACGATTTGGACGTTTTGTTTGATGTGACACGGAGCAGAAGAGGCTCTTCAAATGCAAGCCAAGGCCAAGTCTAGCCAAGCGAAGACAAGCATTAATGGACTCGTTAAACCTCTCGCAATTCATCAGATCCTTTCAAGAACAAGACAATGTGTTCCTCGTGCAATTCCGAACTTGTTTTGCCCTAAACACTCCTTCCACTACCTTCAAAAGATCGAACCACACCAACTAAAACATGGGTTTGGTTTGATTCTCGCAAAAATATTCTCCTCTCTCTCTACCCTTAAAAAGGTAATTATCTTCAAAAGTTGACATCTAAATTTGTGATCTAAAGCCTCGTGCTCTTCCACTTTTCCCAAGGGCTTGTGCATTGTCACTCCCTCCTTTTCAGCATACACTAAGAAAGGTAATTATCTCCAAAAGTTGACGCCTAATTTCGTGTGTCTAAGATCTGAAATCAACGAAAGGCTCCGTACTTACTTGCAGATCCATTCCTGATTCTGAAAGATAATTTCATTTTGTTGATGCTGTGGAAGCACAGCATGTGATAAATATGCCACTTTGTTTAGTGGAGGATTTGACAGCAGGAAATGAAATATCTCGTTCTACCTCTTGCAAAGACAGCTTTGGAGAAAACTATAATTGGAGATTGGCATATCTGTGCTCTAAACAAGAATGTTTTATGTCGAGAAACAAATATCTGAAACATCATTCGCAAATTAGGAATTGTTGTGTTGCTGAAGAATCGGATTCGAAGTTTCTACTTTTTGCAGCGAACAACTAAGAAGAGAAAAAAGTCATATCACATAGAAAACACAAATTTTAAATAAATCGTTAAAAGGGTTTATATCATCGTTACCACCATCACATCCGATCCAAATTTTTGTAATAAAGCGAAGTTTAGAGAGGTTTGATAATACGCAACCTTACTCCTACACAGTAAAAAGGTTAAATAATTTCTATTTATATTTAAAAATTAAGAGATATGGTTTGAAACTTTTGTTCACTGTATGTGCCCCGTCTTATGGAAATATTTTAAAAATAGTTGTGAAATTTTTATTTTAGTATATAAAATTTTGAATTAAATATCTAAATTTTCAAAAAATTAAAAAATCAATTTTCTTAATATTCTATGGATAAAAAGAGAGCAGATCTGCTGTTCCCATCTTGCTGTGCTCTTTGTGTCTGAATAAATTCTAACCATCCATTACAATAAGTTAGATAGTTAGGATTTATTCAGGCACAGGGGGTATAGCAGAATGAGAATAGCAAATCTGAGGCCCGATAAAACATATGAAGAGTAACATTTAAATAATTCTTCATCTTTGTTAATATAATTTTTGATTCTCATATTACAAACCCATTAATAATTATACATGCAAAATATAATTACTCGTTTAAAAAATGATGTAAAAAATATCTCGTAAATCTTCTAAATATTAATTTTTACATATTTCGTGAATAGCATCCAGGAAATATTAACGAGCAACAATCTTTTAAACTAAATTATTCAATTTTTAAAAATTTAGACACTTAATTTAAAAAATTTTAAAAGTCAATTACTTAAATATAAATTATACTCACACCTCTCCTCGTTCATTCCATAATTTCCTCATTTCACATTAGCATCTTTTGCTTTCTTACAAAATATCATCCCATTCCTTTTAAGAGCAATTTTTAGACGGGGGATGCCAAATTTCTCATGGAATATTGTTTTAGCCATTTTTGGTTAGAGTTTGAGATACATAAAATTCATCATTTCTAACTTAGAATATTGTTTTAGTCATTTTTGGTTAGAGTTTGAGATACATAAAATTCATCATTTCTAACTTAGAATTCTGTGGCTACTGTAAACTAAGCTGTCTACATATAACAATCAAAGATGCATATCCACCTATTTAATTGATCGTAGCTTCATACTTTTTGTATACATTTAACCTACCTTCAAAGATAATGAGAGACAAACCAAAGACAAGTAATGAACCTTCAAATTCCTCTTGAAGCTAGTTTATATGTGTGTGTATGTATATATATATATGACTTTATCCAAATTCGTCATTTAACTTAATTTAGTACGATTACCCAACAAATTGGTATATAATTCACGAATTATCACATAATTTGTCTAAATATTTTAAAAATTAAATCAGTTTAGTTAATTTAGTCGTAAAAATTTTGAACTGTTCAGTTTTTTGTTTCAATTTATCTTAATAACTTTTATTATTAAAAACTTATCAATTTATTCACTAATGGACTAATTTTTTATATACAAATCAATTTCTATAAGTAATAATAAATTAATTAGTTCTTATTTAACAATCTACTTCTTCAAGCAAATTTGTTCAAAGAGTAAAGATATTCTCATTCTTTAATTATATTTTAATATTTTAATTTTGATATATTTTTATTATATACCGGTTGAACTTTTAAACTTTAAATTGCTTATTTGATTTAAGTTTCAATTCAATTATTAAAATATTGATTTATTTGTCAATTTAACAGATATTTATTTATAAATATTTTTAGAAAATAAATTAAAATTTTATTTATTACATTCATGAGATCCATATTCACATTTTAATTATGAACAGCAACATAAAATTTCTATATTTCTTTCTGTTAAACTATTTTATATCCCATGTGACTTATAATTTAGGTCCAATGAAACATACCCAAAATAATAATTATTGAGTATTAAATAACGGATCACGGGCTTTTTTCTTATTTCTTTCAATATTAAATCATCGTACTAGTTGGTGAGCTATCATGATGGTTCGTAAAACAACACAATGATTGAAACAATTTGTGTATAAGTTTTAGAAAAACTTATGAATATATTATGAATTATTATCTTAAAGAAGAAATATTAACGAAAGAAAGGAAAGGAGGAATAAAAAGTTTTAAAGACAGAACACGAAATTATGGATACAGACACGCACAAAATCATTCAATCCATAAATCAACTCGTTTCATTTTAAACAATAAATTTTGATTAATTTAGTTTTGTTTTCGTTGATTTTGATGGGTGTGACGTCCCTATCCAATTTCAACTCGCATGAAAAGCACGATCTCTGCAACCTGGAACGCTTTTTGATCATGACTTCTTTGGAGCCACAATGATTTGGATGATTAGAGGCCAAGTCAATCAAAGCAATCATTCCTCACCCCCTAAATTTTGAAAGCTTCGTCTTCTTACCAGATTCGTGTACTGTTCAGCCTTCCTTTCCGGCCTCGTTGTGTAATTACTGCCACGCAATGGACGGTGAGGTGATGCACTGGCTCATGAAAAGCCAAGTTCCTGATCAAGCCAAGCTTTTGGACCTTTAAACACTTCATATATTCGTAATTTAAAATGTTTTAGTAAATACCGATATTCTAAAAATTAATTAAAGATTAAAAATTAAATCGGTTTGATTTTAAGTTATTGAAAAATACAAATTAAAGAGATTGAATTTGTCATTTTGAAAGATTGTTATAATATTAAAATATGTAGGTTTTTTTGATAATTTTGTTTTGTTGATAAGTACCCGTGGATTAATCTAACGAGATTTGGAGGTATAAATTTAGCACGTCTGTTTTTAAAGTCCTTGTCAGCCTAGACACGCATTACTTTTAGGAGCTACTAATGCCAGTGGTGGAGCTCATTCACCGAAACCAGCAAGGCATTTTGAACCGTAGAATAATGCGATAATTAATTTAATTTCAATTTTTTAGTTTTCATCTGTACCCAAAAAAAAAAAATATGTGTAGGTTAAATTCATTGGTTGTTATAATTAGTATCCTGGGCCAAACAAAGAAATCATCTCTTTGGTCCCATTCCAATCACTGAGGTAAGTGACATCTGCCAAAGATATCCAGCGAGAGTGACATACCATTAAAGTAAGTACTGTACCTATATTGTCCTGCTCTAAACCATCACCACTTCATTGACCAAATAACAAGCAACCGGCCAAGTTTTTTTGCAGTTGAAATATCAAATAATATGTTAATACCCTTTTTATAATTTATATTTCAAATTTTGATATTTAATAAAGAGATAACATATTTAAAAGATTTGTTCAATTTAGTCCTCAATTTTTTATATTTTTTAATTAAGTGACTAACTTTTTAAAACTTTAATAATTCAGTGCAAAAAGTTATTCTTAATAATATGACATATTTACTAAATATTATGTAAATGTCCACCTATTAGTTATAATAGTAAAAATTAACAGTTCAACCTGAAATTTTAAGGCAATTGAAAAATGTAAAAGTTTATGCATTAAACTAAAAAATCTCAAAAAATTGAATAATTTTAAGATTGGTTAATCCTTTAGATGTAAGATGTAATCATAAACCTCTTCAAATTTTGCATATTATCAAGACTTTTATTGAATTATTGTTATTATTGTTATTGTTGTTATTGTTATTGTTAATGTCATTTTAATAAATTAACAAATCAAAATTAAGTAATGAATTTAATTTAACTATATTTTGTGGAGCTTAAAAGAATTATGTAATTTTTGGGGAGCTTAAAAGAAATCATAATACAAGCTATGACTTCTACTGCTTTTAACATTTTTTGGAGTGTTTTCTCCATATTGCCCATCGTTTTCCATAATTTAATGTTGAGGACTGATTTAGCAGACTGATTGGTCCCAAAACGCAGACGATAATGAAGAAGTTCCGTACTTTGGGAATCATTATCGGTAAATCCAAAGGAGCTTTTGCCCTTTGTTATCCCCAAATATCTTTTCTGATGGGACGCTACTGCCGAATGGTTGATCATCTCGTTGAATAATTGGTTACTTATATCATACCGATTTTGTTCACACTCGGATCTTAATTTTCAATTCTAAATTTGTAATATATGATCCAGATCCTTATTATGACTTTTAATAAATATAAGAATAACAAATTAAATAATGTCTATCTTTTTTTTAATTTTTTAAAAATATATAAATTGTCTAATAAAATTTTTAATATTTAAAATTTCAATCGCCGAATTTTAAAAAATTAAAAGAATAAATAATTTTAAATATGTTAATACAAATGTCTAATTTTTTATGCCAAATATTCGATAATCAATTATAACTGGATAAGAATAATAACCAATTGTAACACAAATCATTGTAGAGGAACCATTTTATATTTGCCTGTTTTGTTAATTCAACCGTCACTTTTAGCAACGAGTACTTGAATTCATTTTATATTTGCCTGTTTTGTTAATTCAACCGTCACTTTTAGCATTTTATAAAATGAAACCCTATTATTTAATTGTCTTACTAATAAATTCTGCAAGAATATTAGGGTTTGTAAGGATTTACAATTCTTGTAATAGTAATTTTGGCTTTTTGGTTCACATACTTCATACAATTCTCTAATTATATTTACACTTATTGTAAATTATGTTCATATTATTCAGAATTATTAAAGTGCTTATAAAGCAAAAAATTACAATTTTATAAATAGTACAAGTGAGTGGTAACTAAAGATAATGTTACCTCCTTGCCTCTTATGATTTCCAAGTACTCTAGAGGGTGGTCTACTTGGTAGAGTGGAGAGGCACATGATTAAAAGATTCTATGTTCGATTCTACTTGGTTGATGTAATTTGCAAGTTATTGCATAAATCAAAAAATTGACCCAATGTCCGTATAACAAGTAACAAATGCGGGTTCCTCTGTTTTTTTTTTTTTTAAATCCATCATTATGGCAAGTTGGCAACGTAGGAGTTGATCACAACATGAAGGGATGGCATGTTATAGGTGTGAAAATGATTTCTATTAGTGGGCTTTTTACCAAATTTTGCAATTTAGCCCAATAATGTCTACTCAAAAAGTATGAAAATGAAGCAACTCGAGCCCTTTCACGGTTCTAGTGCTTTTTCACTTTACGCCTAAGGTTGAATTATTTTAAATTAAGAATATTAATCATATCAATAAAAATAATTGTTTAACTTAATTTACACGAATTTTAAAATGTTATTCATTAAATTAAAAAATTAAAAAATTAAATACTTATTAATCAATTATTCCTTTCAAATTATAAAAAATATCCTAACACATTACAAATTTAAAAAGATATTTTTATGTTAAATGTTTAAGTCATTTCAAATGTTACTATAAATTGCTATAAAAATATCTTGTAATGCTACAAATTTATAGAAATAGTTTTTATGTTAAGATTTTAAGTTATTTCATTAAGTATGATAAAATTTCACAGATAAATACTAATGTTTTAAAAATTGGACCAGAAGTTAAATCAGTAAAACAAGAAATTTAAGATTTAAAATATTCAATTGGTACTAGATTGTCATAAAATCAGTTAAAGCTTGAATAAAATTAAATTATTTGAAAAATTATTGAAGAAGAAAATTTTTACCAATTGAAAAAATTACAATTTAATTAAAATGAAGCTATTAAATAAAAATTAATTGATTTATTTTAGTTTATAAAAATTGACTAATTAATTAATAAAATGACCAGTTTTTAACAATAAAGATTATTAAACTAAACTGAATCAAATAGTTAAATATCGAATAAAAATAAATCAATTTCAACTATTAAATTATTAATTTAAGTAAATTTTAGTTAGTTAAGCTCGAATTTAAAAATTGGATTGAGTTATTATAATAATGATATTTATATTTATATTATATATTTTTTGTTATTATTTTTAACAAAAATTTAATAAAAATAATTTTAAAAAATAAAAATAGGGAAAATTTTTATATATTTTACCCCAACTCTTACCTGTCACTCAAAATACTCATTGAGTCAATGACAGCTCAGCGACTCCTTCGATGTCAAAGTACTCATAAATGACTTGTTCTTCATTGAATTCATTTTTTGTCCGATTTAAGGATTATTATCGGGAAAAGATGCTTTTGTTTTGTTTTTTTTGAGACAGTACAGTACGTGAAGTTGGACTTTTGGAGAGTCTAAAATTGCAGGCACGAAAGAGATGGGTTAGGATTTTACTATTTGAGACATGCAATAAATTATGTACTTCAGAAGCCTACGTTCCTCGCAACATGCAAATCATTCCACAACCATTGATGGTCGTTAAACATTAGTATCAACTCCAATCGGAAGCCACATTATCGTCCTATTGTGTATGTTTTAAATCACAAAGTATCGTCCCGGACTAAGTTAAGTTTTAAATCACGTCCCGTTAAGAATTCTAGGCAGTAGTCGACTAGGCTTATACGATAGTCTTCTTTCCTCTTTTTCTTTGACGTAGAATATTCACACAATACTCTCCCTCACACGTGAGTTTCTTTTCAACTTAGACAATCTAAAGAAGTACGTAAACAATTATCATAAGGACTGAATTTTTGATTGAGATCAAATAGGCTCCTTTTTAGGTAGAGTGTAGATCTGATTAACAAGAATTAAGTGGTATCAAAATATTTTAACTTTTTATAAAAAATAATCCGATTCAAGTTATTCATTGACGAGGATGACGTATTTTAACACATCATTAATATTTTTGCTACTTAGCTTTCAAATATTTTTATTACTTAATAAATTATAAATATAAAAAACTCTAAAATAATTAAGGATGTCCGATATTTTTAGTTTATTAAATAATAAAATCCATTCTTGAGACAAATGTAATATATTACAAAATTGAATAAAGATTTAGATTTTCTTATAATTAACCCATTTAATTACAAATATTTTTAAAAAAATTATGAGTATTTTTGTAAATTAAAATTGAATATGACGCCTAAAAATTTTATGGCTTATAAAAAAATTGAAATTTGTCAGATTTTCAAATTTAAAATTAATTTAAATGAAAATTTCTGGATCTTTAATTAATTTAGACAAGATGAATTTAAACCTCTAATCTTTATTGAGTACACAAGCAATGCATTATTTGTTACACTTGCGTGTGTAAAGGAAGTATATACATAATCCTTAATAATGCATAATAATATGATAATGTGGTATTTTAAATAATTTATCGGACAATTTTATGAATTTAAGTTAACTAATAATATATTTGATCCAAAAAAATTGCTAAATTTTTAATTTTTACTACACGGTGGAGGTATAATTCAAGTTGACTATCACCAATGTGATATTTTCTCTGTTGCTTTGTACATATCAAGCTGGGACAATGTCATGGTCTCTTATGTTGATTTTTGGTACGTATCGACACTTTGATTTGACTATTGCTAGATATGATATCACCGACAAGTGACTCTACAACTATAGTCATATCAGATTTTAATTTCATGATAGTTACGTATATACTGCACGTTGTGCTAGTAGTTCTAAAAATCTAAGACTAAACCTATAGATAGGTACTGATCGATCATACTTGAATCGGTGGGCTCAAAGCACAGCTTCCTATCGTTGTTCTTAACTTCTTTGGACATGAACGTGGCCATATGCCACCCTTGTGAAGTGGTTGATATTAATTAGATGCATTCTCGATACGTTAAACTATATTAGCTCTCAAGAATATTGCATCTGATTATTTTAATTATTATTTTTTAAATACGAACTATAAGACATCTACCAAATTGATTATGCCGATTTGATTTAATTAGAGATGATAATAGATCGGGCCTAAGAGCTGAGGCCTAGACCCAAGCCGAGCCTGATAAGGCCAGAGCTGACTAGGACTTGAACCCAATCCGACTAATCTTTTTAAAATAAAGATCTAAAAGAATGTTGTTTATGCCATTCTGGTTAGAATGGTTGGGCTTGGGCAGCTACAATCTGAGGCTTGGGTCCAATTGTCACCCCTAAATTGGATAGGTGAAGTAGGGAAATTAAAGAGTTTAATTTCTAGTAGTTAATGTATCAAAATTGGCTTTAAATTTTAAAAAATTAGTTTGACCCCGTTTTTATAAATAACTTAGTATTATTTTGACTTAAAATTATTATTATATGATATTTATTTTAAAGTAACTAATGTTCATACCATAATATATTATTCGAAGCTTATCAAAATTATTATGTAATTTAATTCTTGTGATTATGATTTGACTATTTATTATTTTTGTATAAATTACATTATTAATTTTAAAATAAATAAATATATTTATTTTAATAAATGATTTGCATTTTGCAAATTTTATAAAAATTTTAAAATACTCGAGCATACATGATAAACTTAAATCTAAAGAGATTTAATTTCATAAATTGGATGGATATTAAATTAAAATATTATTATTTTTTAAATGTAATTAAATCTAATCATATTTAACCCGAAGCATATATAAATTTAACCAACACATTTTAAGCTATGAAAACAAATTTTAACTACATGGAAATGGTCGGACATACACTAGACCAGTGATGGGAAGATTCAACGTGCTTGTAATATATAGTTGCTAAGATCATGGTTAAGTAAGTCGTGAACATTCAAATTCTTTGACTCGTTAAGTGGTTCACTTATTAAAAAAGATACAAAAATAGTTTAACGACATTTGGTTGATTAGCTTTTATAAAAGATTGTTGAGAAAGTTTGAAGGTTTCAACATTGATAAAAATCGATTGAAGTTATGGACAGCAAAACAGGTATTTTTTACATTTTCTTCATTTATTCACTCTCATGTTTAATTTTAAGTGCGTAATTAAAGTTTGAGTTAGGCATTATAGAATATTCCCAAAACCTTTGTGCCTTGTTTTTCCAAGAGACGTCGAAAGCATCGGTTGTCGATCGAGGCTCACTGAACGACAGGATGGTGACGAGAGGCACGCAGTTGAATGATGTATTGATATCATACTTGGCGAGTGTCATGAGTGGCAAGTTTGGTCTTAGGTAAGGACAGAAAGGGCACCTGCTTGAGACTTACTTTTGATTAACTTCTATTTTATCTCAATTTATTTTTTATAATGACCCATTTTTTATTCTTATAAAAGTAAAAAGAGTCAAAATAAAATACTTTATTTAGTTTAATCAGGCCTATAAAATGTAAAAAACGACCGTGGCGAGAGTAGCTCCTAGACTGTGCTCGCTGCTGGTTAGACTAAGTGGGTTGTCACCGTAGGTCTGGAGGAGTCTTCTGATTTCTTCACATACCATGTCTTGTAGATTGCGACACATTGGTGTTGCCAGGTGTAAAGGATCAATCACCACGGGACAGCAAGCGTTAATCAGACACGCTGTCGATCGGAAGTGAAGGGAGGGAGGCGCATAGGTTTTCAAGTCATTCAAGGCAAGCGGCAGTGCCTCTGTACGCACTACGCAATCACCACGACTCTATATCCAAGCCTCAAAATCTCCTCCTTGCTCCGACAGACTGCCACGTAACCAATCAAGCTGGACTGAGTTCCGTCCAGCTTGACTTGATACTTTTCGATCCAATCCAGCAATGCGATCTTGGGAACCGACATGTGGCGTAAATTGGTGAAAATGGGTTAAAGTCGAAAGACTTATATGCAGCTTCAGTGAAGTGGTCGTATCGGAGGGTTCCTTCACCAAAATTATCGTCGAGGGGATCAAGCGAACTTTCCCAATTCTTAAGACCTTGATATTCCATTCATTTATTGCGCAATTTGACGTGGAGTTTTTGAGTGGAGCAAAATGTTGTAAGAAATATGGCCTGATATTGTAGCCCAAATTTTTTATAAGCTTATATTGAACTTGGTTTAAGGTTTTCTTAGTTTAATAGTATATTAAATCTTAACTGTTATTTTAATACTTGATTGACGTACAAGATTTAATGTCAATAAAGAAGTGTATATAAACTAGTCATTTCTCTAACCTAATTAAGTGCAGACAAAACATAAATACAGAAAGAGTAGATATTTGTGCATTGAGTTATTCATCAAACTATCGTACAAAAATGGGAGTCAAAAGAGAGAATCGTAATCAATAAAAGCTTTCTTTTTTACATCATGACGAATTTCACTCAAGATAAATGATTTATTTGCTTCATCTATGTGGCTATTATTATATTCAAGATCTGAATAGGCACGAATGATTTATGATTTATGATTTATGCATGTTTTAGATCTTGAATTGGCGTTATTAGAAGATAAGCCTTTTGACCTTAATGATACCAATACAGAGGCTGAAAAGGCACACTATAAGGCATGCACAAGGTTTAACAGGCTATGTTTGAACTTTATGCAAATGATGATTGCCAACAACATTAAATCTACTCTTCCTAATACTAAAAATTAGAATGCTAAAGTTTTTTTTAAGCTTGCAGACGATAAGTTTCGTTCTGCCGATAAGGAAATTACGGGGACACCTATGACTGAACTCACAACCATGAAGTTTGATGGGACAAAGAGTATGCAGTAACATATCCTTGATATGACGAATATCGCAATGATATTTAAGATACTGGGTATAGCTGTGGAAGACTCCTTCTTAGTGCAATTTATCATGAACCACTTCCTACTGAATTTGGACCGGTCCACATCAATTATAACACATTGAATGATAAGTGGAGTATTGATAAATTGTCCAGTAAGCTTTATTTAGGAGGAAGCGAGATTAAAAAAACAAGGTGTTCATTTTATTAACCTAATGGGTCAAGAAGCTAGAAAGAAACTCAAACCAAAGGCCAAGAATTTTAAGAAGAAAGGACCTACTAAAGTTCCACAGGTTGTTGATGGTGAAAGGAAGGGACAAAAGTTAGATAAATTCCACTTCTACAAGAAAGAAGGACATTATCAGAAAGATTGTCTGAAACGTAAGGCTTGGCTAAAAAAGAAATGAATATATTATGTTTTTGTATGCTTTGAATCAAACTTATCTGAAGTTCATTCTAATACTTAGTGGTTTGATTCTGGTGCCACTACTCATGTTTCCAATATTATGCAAAGATTGCTTACAATCCAAACTATAAACCTAACTAGCAACTTTCTTTTATGGGAAACCAAATGAAGACCCATATTGAAGGTGTAGAGACTTACAAGCTGACAATAGATACTAAGCATCACATGGATCTAATGAACACTCTCAATGTACCTTCAAGTTTTAGAAATTGAATTTATGTTTCTAGACTTGATGCTAGTGGATATATCTTTAAGGGTGGACATGATTGTTTTAATTTGTATAAGAATAAATCCTTTATTAGTTATGGAATGCATATTGATGGTTTATATAAATTGAAACTTTGATGATGCTTTTTCTGAATCCTTATTTATTGTCAATCATAATGTTGGAATAAAACGTAGTTTAGAGAATGAACATTCTGCTTACTTGTGGCATAAATGTTTGGGTCATATATCTAAAGAAAGGTTAGAAAAATTAGTAAAGAATGAGATTCTATTGAATCTAGATTTTACTGATCTTAGCTTATGTGTGGAATGCATTAAGGGCAAGCAAACCAAACATAGCAAGAAAGGAGCCATGAGAAGCAATCAGCTTCTTAAAATAATACAAACCGACATTTGCGGACCTTTTGACATTCCGTCCTTTAATGGAGAAAAATACTTCATCACCTTTATATATGATTTTTCACATTATGGATAAATCTATTTACTGCATGAAAAATCTCAAGTTGTAAATACCTTTGAAGTGTTTGTAAAGGAGGATGAGAGGCAATTAGGTAGAAAAGTGAAAATTATAAGATCTGATAGAGGCGGTGAGTATTATGGAAAGTATGATGAATCTGGACAGTGTCTTGGTTTGTTTGCTAAGTTCTTTGAAAGTCATGGTATATGTGCACAGTACACTATGTCAGGCACATCGTAACAAAACAGTGTGGCAGAAAGGTGAAATAGAGCATTAATGGATATGGTTAGGAGTATGATGGGTAATTCCTCATTACCCAAAAGTTTGTGGATGCATGCACTTAAAACTACTATGTATCTGTTAAACAGGGTCCCTAATAAAGTAGTTATTAAAACTCCTTTCAGGTTATGAACTGGAAGGAAACCTAGTTTAAGACACCTGCATGTTGGGGTTATCTAATAGAAGCAAGTATATATAATCCACATGAAAGAAAATTAGATTCTCGAACAGTTAGTGGCTACTTTATTGGTTACCCAAAGAAATCCAAATGATACATGTTTCATTGTCCGAACCATAGTCCTAGAATTTTTGAAACAGCCAATGCCAAATTTTTAGAGAATGGTGAAGTTAGTGGGAGTGCTGAAAATCAAGTTATTGATATTAATAAAATAAGGTTTGACATTATATTACCCATAAATGTTCTTAAACCCACAACTACATCAAATGGTGTTCCTGTTTTAGAAGATCAGAACAACATTTAAATAATGAAGAAGCACTCTATAAAGAACCTAACTTACCACCAGCTTATGCAAATGAACCAGTTGGTTTAGCTTTAAACAAATCTGTAAGGGTTATAAGGTCGGTGATTTCTGATGATCATGTGGTTTATTTGTAAGAGTCGAATTGTGATTATGGCATTGATGATGATCCTATTTTGTTTTTACAAGCCATAAGTAGTGATGAGTATGAAAGATGGATTGATGCTATGAAAGAAGAGTTGAAATCAATGGCTCAAAACAATGTATGCGATCTTATAGACTTGCCAGAAGGTTTTAAAAGAGTTGACTATAAATGGATCTTTAAGACAAAACGTGACTAGAATGACAACGTTGAAATATATAAAGCTAGACTAGTTGCCAAAGGTTACGCTCAGAAAGATGACATTGATTATAAAGAGACTGTTTCACCTGTCTTAACGAAAGATTCATCGAGAGTAATTTTAGCATTAGTGGCTCAATTGATTTAGAGCCACATCAGATAAATGTGAAAACAATCTTTCTGAATGGAGATCTTGAGGAGGAAGTTTATATGGATCAACCTGAAGGTTTTTCCATTGAAGGTAAAGAAAGTATGGTGTGTAAATTGAAAAAGTTAATATATGGACTTAAACAAGCTTTCAGGCAATGGTATATCAAATTCAATAATACCATTACTTCTTTCAGTTTTGAGGAAATCACTATTGATCAGTGTATTTACCGAAAGATCAGTGGGAGTAAGTTTATATTTTTAGTATTGTATATTGATTACATTTTGCTTGCTGCTAATGACTTGGGTTTGCTGCATAAAACTAAAGAATTTCTTTATAAGAATTTTGAAATGAAAGATATGGGAGAGACATCCTTTGTGATTGGAATTTCAATATTCTGTAAGAGATCAGAAGGTTTATTAGGATTGTCTCAAAAAACCTATATTGAGAACATACTTGAGAAATGTAACATGAGCAAGTGCTCAGCAAATATAATCCATATTCAAAAGGGGGATAAGTTTAGTCTTATGCAATGTCCAAAGAATGACGTGGAACATAAGGAGATGGAAACAATTCCATATGCTTTTGTTCTGGGTAGTTTGATGTACCTATAAATCTGTACTAGACTTGACATCAGTTAATGCAGTAAAGATGCCGAATAGATAGCAAAGTAATCCTGGTATTGATCATTGGAAGGTTGTGAAGAAAGTGATGAGATATCTTCAAGGAACAAAGGATTACATGCTCACTTATAAGAGATCTAATCATTTAGAAGTAATTGGATATTTAGATTCAGACTTTATCAGGTGCGTTGATAGTAGAAAGTCAACGTTTGGCTATTTGTTCCTATTATCTAAAGGAGCAATCTCATGGAAAAGTGTCAAACAGTCTGTTATTGCTTCATCCACTATGGAAGAAGAATTTGTAGCTTATTATGAGGCTACAATTCATGCATCATGGTTGCGGAACTTTATTTCAGGACTTGGAGTTGTCGACATAGTAAGCAATGTAGGAAAATCCCGGGAGGTACATCACATGTACCAGGTGCGAAAAACAAAATTTTTTGTCACCGGGACCTTCCCGAAGGCCAGGATCTATATGTCGGTATGAAGACTCAAACCTGAATAGCCAATAGAGACTATCTCTAAAGGTATCCACGCAGAGATCAGAAAACCT
>JANIJH010000004.1:1021332-1031363 GCA_024520975.1 Erythroxylum areolatum
AATTCGTCCCATCAGCACTAGTGGAGGCGTGAAGAGAGGTGTAGGCGCAGGTGCAAGCGAGAAGAAAGGCTACGATTGCGGCTACGACTGTGGCTTAGCTGAGTGGCACGAGAGTAGAGGGGGCAGTGAACAGGAGCGCTGTGACGAGCAACGATAAAAAGCTTGGGCAGTGGAGGAGAGATGCAGGGCGCTTCGATGCGGATTAGTAAAATGGGGGCTGAAGCATTTTTTTGGGGAAAGACCCATAAAGGGCAAGATGTCCTGACGTCGGTTCGGAGGCGACATCGACATCAACGACCCAGGTTAAGTATTTTTTAATTATTTTGTTGCTTCTTTCTCTCATTAGGAATTGA
Organism: Erythroxylum areolatum; assembly: GCA_024520975.1. Classification (NCBI taxonomy): domain Eukaryota; kingdom Viridiplantae; phylum Streptophyta; class Magnoliopsida; order Malpighiales; family Erythroxylaceae; genus Erythroxylum; species Erythroxylum areolatum. The sequence goes on from JANIJH010000004.1 coordinate 1,021,686, forward strand.
TTGTGTTATCCTATGTTAATTGGTTTGGGTTTTGTGTATGGATAATTGGATTTTCGTTATTGTTTGGTTATTTGTGTATGAACCCATTGGGTATTGTGAGATAATGATTTTAATGCATTCATTAAATTTTTAATTGCAAACCTATTACTAGAATTTTGACATAATCCGTAATTGTTATTTTGAATTTCATGTGTAGCGACTAATGATTCATAATTATTAGAGATAACATGACTTAGGTTAGATGACGCATCATATGTAGTTGTTGCCTTGATTAATCGATTTTTCTAATTTGTAATGCTACTACCTAATTAAATCTAGAGATCGTATCCTAAGTTATTCGGTGGTTAGGTTCAATTAACGATCATATCTTGATTAAACAAAACCTAAGGGAAAACTTAGGTTAATTGTTAACCCAAAATTAATAGTTGCTAGGAGAGGTTAAAGAACAACAAATTAATGAAATATGTTTAATTAGGGTGTAAGCCGAGATTGAACTAAAGAATTTGGTCCCTATCGAATTCCTCACTTTTATCAATTTTTTGCATGTTTTCTTTAATTTATTTTTATTAGTTAGTTTCATTTTTTCTTCTTTTAAAAAATCAAACCTCAACCCCCCCCCCCCCGCCGCGTTAAACCTAAACACCTGTTAATTTCATTTCATAAACTTTACACACGCTCTCTGTGGGATCAACCTAGATTCACCACTGTTATAATAGTAGGTCTAGTTATTTTAATTTTGACTAGTGTAATGACGTGAGGTCAAATTTTAGCGTCGTTATTGGGGAGTGCGATGTTTTAGTTTTTATTTGTGAGTTAATTAGTGTTTTGTATATATTTGTTCGTAATTAATTTCTTTTCTGTTATTTTTTGATCTTTTCATTTTTTGTTTCGTGTTTGAAAAAAAATTAATATGGATGGAAGTAATTTCTTTTATAACTTATATTCTCAATCATATAAAAATGTTTGGACTAATCAACCTAACTTTTGTTATGGATGGGATAATCATCAGAATTACTTTCATGATAGTTTGCAGGACGCACAACAATTCTTATACAAACCAGAACCTTCTTATCACGACTCCTGTCCGTCTCTGGAAGAGTTGAATAATATTTTGAAAGCTAATACTTTGCAAATGCAGCAAAATACTCTACAATTTCAGAAGGATGTAGGGCAATTTTCAAGAAACATATGGTCTAGTGCCCAAGATTCGGAGAGCCAACACGATTCAAGTGCATCTTTAGAAGAAATTGTTAAGAATATTGCTACTAACAATTTACAATTTCAACAGGATATGCAGCAATTACAACAGGATATCGAAGCAAGCCAACAAAGGATGGAACACCTAATGGGTCAGATGGCAATAAGGCTTAATTGCCTAGAATTGCAAAGTGAAGAGGAGCAGCCATATCAACCCGAGGTGTATCCAATGGACGTTTGTACGGAAACATTGCAAAGTGACAAGGAGCTTAAGAATTTTGAGGTCAACCCTTAACGAATTATTTGTGTCGAAGAAGTGGAGAAGGAGCTCGAAGCTTAAAAGGACACTTCTTTTAGATCAAAAGTAAGTACTGAGTCCATGATTATTTTTGAAACTAACTCTTTACGTTTACATAATAGATTAGATGAATTAAATGATGAAAAAAAAGATGAAGAGACATTCAAAATATTTTCGGAGTGTATGGACTCAATCGAGATTGAGAATTTGAGGATAGGGAAGACATCGAATAAGGATGATGATCAACTAAGACCCTATCTGGAATTGCCTCGCATGGAACTGGCGCTAACTGTAATACTAAAAGATCATAATTTCATTATGTGAGGAGAAGTAGAAGCCGAGCCAGCGACCCTAAAAAGGTGCTTCTTAGGAGACAACCCAAGGGAAGTAAATTTCTTTTCCTTTATATTTCCGCATTACTTTTTTTATGCATGTGTGTTTTTGAATTTGTTTGTTTTACTTGTTTTTAAGTTTTCAATCAAAATGAGAGAAAGAATAAAACAAATGAAACAAACATTTTCTTGTTTTCTATTACTTCTGGGATTATATAATTATGATTAGAGTGTGTTTTGACTAGAGAATTTCATAGCAATTCTATCATGTATTTTTACTCTTGTGATTGGTTGATATGCATTATCTTTAGAATAGTAGTGACTAATGGTAAACAAAGTCGATAAGATTTCGAGCCTTATTTAACTGACACATCCACATCAGTTTTATTGCCTTTTGATAATGTGTGACCTTCATGATATGTACATCCCGATTTTGCATTGAATTTCTATTTGAGACCATGTTTTTATCACATGCATTAACATGGATATGATTAGACATTCTTTATTTTTCATAAACTACATTAACCAAATAACTTATCCCATTGTCATGATTTTTTCTTGATAAACCCCTTTGAGCTCTAGCCTTTCTTTTTGTATAAACCAAATTTTATGTTTTTAAACTTAACCAAATGTCCTACCCAAGTCATAAAGCTAGTGGAACATTTGTGATTGTTGAGTTTGTGGATGTACAAAATTCTAAGTGTGCGGGTGTACATATGTGATGGTTGGTTATAATGTTGAGATGTTATTTTATGTCTTATCATTGAAATTCCCATGTTGATGTAGTTTATTTTAATTTTTATAAGTAAAAGAAAGAACAAAGAAAGAAAGAAAAGAAAAGAAAACGAAAAAAAGAAAGAAAGAAAGAGAAAGAAAAATTGAAAAAATTGTTTAAAATAAATGTATCAAGGAGAAATTGCATATGTGTTGAAAAGTTGTTTATAGTTTATGCATCTTCCAAGAGTTGTAATGAATGTGTTATTTGAGCATGTTGAATATGAGGTAGAGGGTGGCTTGGAAGGTTTACTCTTATGATTTCATTGGCATAAATTGTATGAATGATTCCTTCGGATTAATATATGCTTCATGTGGTTTATGTATGAAAGCTGAATGGGTCTGTGAAATATAAATGTTGCACTCGTCATAGTTGATGGTGCCTAGTTTTTGATAAGTGTTGCTTTGTTTCACTAGTTTTGTTGACTTTCATGCTACTTGACCCAAATACCTCTCACCTTACCTTTGCCCACATTACAAACCTAAAGAGTCCTTTGATTCATGATTTTGCATGTGAACATTAGTAGTGGAGAATTGAAATGATAGGCACAGTTGTGGATAGTCATGATCATGAATGGTGTTGGGTGTACCTGTGTATATATTTTAGTTAAACATATTTTTCGAGTTTGTCATTAGATTGCTCAGTTTTTGAAGATGATGAATATTGATTGATTATGAGCAAAAGCTTGGAATGTTGACATCTTGTTATGATTTTTGAAAGTCACTCATCTTTGCTTGTGATTATACTGTCTTGAAAAATATGGGAATTGAGTAAATGTTTTAGGTGTTTGAGTTTAATTTTAATGTTTTGCTCGAGGACAGACAAAAGCTAAGTGTGGGAGAAATTGATATATGTTTAATTGTTGATACATTTAATTGTTTACACTTAGTGATTAATGATACGAAAATGGTTAAGATACTCACTTTAATTCATATATGATTTTAGGTACAATTTGGAAGCAAATAAATTAAAGTGAGTCAAAAGTATTGCATTTGGGCTATTTTTTGAAGATCAATACTCACTTATCTTCATAAAGCGAGACAAATAATATTAAAAGACAAGAAAATGAAAGAACAAAGAAGAATTAAAATGGGCCAACCTTGGAAGCCAACAGCATAAAACGACAGCAGATAATGCACAAAATGGCAGCGCCAACAGAGTAGGAAACAAGGAGTAAAACGACAACACAGATGTCGTGCCACATAAGAGAGGCGTTGTGTGCATCAACGTATGCGTTTAGGCGTTAAACACAGCACTGAGGAGCAAGAGGCAAGCGGGATTTAAGTGACCAGAGAGACTTAATTTGTCCCATCAGCAATAGTGGAGGCGTGAAGAGAGGTGCAGGCGTAGGCGAGGAGAGAGGTTACGGCTACGGCTGCTGTGTCTTGGCTGGACCAAGAGATAAAACCTTATTTGTCCCTTCAATGAATAATGGGCAAGCAATAGTGAAGAGCAACGATAAGAAGCTTGGGCAGTGAAGGAGAGACGCAGGGAGCTTCGGTGCGGGTTAGTAAAATGGGGGGCTGAAGCATTTTTTCGGGAAAGATCTATGAAGGGTTAGACGTTTTGATGCCGGTTTGGAGGCGACATCAACGCCGATGACCCTAGTTAAGTATTTTTTTAATTATTTTGTTGTTTCTTTCTCTTATTAGGAATTTATTGTGTTATCCTATGTTAATTAATTTGAGTTTTGTGTGTGGATAATCGAATTTTTGTTATTGTTTGGTTATTTATGTATGAACCCATTGGGTATTATGAGATGATGATTTTAATGCATTCATTGAATCGTTAATTGCAAACCCATTGCTAGAATTTCGACATAATTCATAATTATTATGTTGAATTTCATGTGTAGCGACTAATGGTTCGTAATCATTAGGGATGATATAACCTAGGTTAAATGATGCATCGTATGTGATTATTGCCTTGGTTAATCGGTTTTCCTAATTTGTAATGCTACTGCCTAATTAAATCTAGAGATCGTATCTTAGGTTATTCAATGGATAGGTTTAATTAACGATCGTATCTTGATTAAACAAAACCTAAGGAAAAACTCGGGCGAAGGTTGAACCAAAGAATCGAATCCCTATCAAATTCTCCACTTTTATCAATTTTTTGCATGTTTTTTTAATTTGTTTTTATTAGTTAGTTTCATTTTATTTTCTTCTTTTAAAAATCAAACCCCCTCCCCCTTTAAACGTAAATACCTGTTAATTTCATTTCACAAACTTTACACACACTCTCTGTAGGATCGACCTAGACTCGTCACTGCTATAGTAGTAGGTCTAGTTATTTTAATTTTGAATAGCGTAACGACGCGTGGTCAATCACCTACCACTTTAATATCTAGTTGTAAGCTTTTCATATTATTAAGGAAACTGCAATTATTACAAGGTTTTACACTATAAAAGTAACCGCCTTTTTAAGTAATTCCATCTAATAATTATAATTACATTTGTATGATTCATAATTACTTATCCTCTGGTTTAGTTATTTTTTAGTAGCGTAAAGGAAGGTATAGGAGGATTTCTTCTTCTGTTAGGGCTGCCAAACCCACTATAGAACCTCTCCATACGAGTACTGCCACAAGCCTTCACACGTTATTCTCTACTTTTCAAACTTCTTTATAATAACAAGGAAATAAGAGGACGAGTATATTCAAGTAACATGAATATTTATACGATTGTGTGATCTCTTCATAACTTTAAGGCTTATTAAATAACATTTCCAGAAAGAAAAAAACTTAAATCCTTGCCACTTAGATAAAACAAATACTTGTACTTGGTCACACTTCAACTAATGTCTTTATATAACACTATAAACAATAAAATATGCCTTTTATGAAGATAAGTATTTTATATTTAGTATCTATTATAGGATGGTTATATGCTCATTTTGTTATGTTATGTTGCATAATTAGTTTAATAAGTTCAGAAAAAAACCAAACTAAATTATGAAAAAGATTTCGATAATTGTGGTTACAAAAGTAAACAAATTTTTTTATAGAATTTTCCTCTAAAATCTCCAAAGGTAAATGTCCAAATTAAAAAACCAAGTCGATATCAACTTTGAAGAGTAAATTACAGAGTAAGATCAAATAAGCAAATAAATAGGTTACAGACATGATTGAATTCTAAAAACGTCTAAAGCTTCAAATGTAAAACCATACCTCTATCTTCCAACTTTCTCATATAGATCGGTGACCCATCAGCTCCAACTCCAAAGGCTTAATCCAAGGACTTCTGCAGTTCTTGATCATTCACACCATCCTTATGTAATCAGTAGCAAAAATTTAGAAGTATGATTCAGCTTAAAAGAGATGTCATCAAGATCACACACACACAAACACAAAGGAACTATCATGTCATATAAGAGCAAGAAAACCCTTTTATCTAAATGTCATACAAAAACTAGACCATAATCATTCGACAACTTACTTCCATAGCCATTGAGGGCCAAAAAAATCAGTAAATACATTAAACCAACCATGATTGAAGTAAGACTCTATAACAAGATGTAGTATTTGTCTAATGATTCAAAATTAGTACATATATCTGTTTGAATTAGGTAATGAAGCAATACTCACCAACCATGAAGATTTCTTGGTTGCAGATCTTTTAGCCATTAGTTTGATCATTCTCCTAAGTTGAGTTGTATTAGTAAGTGTACTTTGGGATGCTTGTGCTATTGTTATTTTAGTATTGGGAGGTTGTAACACTTGACATTGACCCTCACCCATCTATGAAGTATAAGCAACCAATTATGTAAATATTATCATCTCCTTTATAATTACATATAAGGAGTATAAACATGAATTTAAATGACTTATTGTAAGGCAGGTATTCCTAGAAACTTACCCAAATGCTACTCCATGTCTTCTACGTGCCTATAAAAACAAAAAGAATTATAATGTTATAAAAGTTAGAAAACAACTTAAATTTTATACTTAAAGTTAACTAACCATTCATATCTCTCTTCGTAATATAAAAGATGCAGTATTTGATCCTGTAGATACTGATTGTGTCGGACTGCCTACTTGATCGCTACAAGTACTGGATGAAGGAGGTTCAGTAGATACTAATTTTGGTGGCCTTCCTCTTTTTCGATGCATTATACATATTAAAGATAAACATAAAGTTAATAAAACTTGATGAATAACAACACATTTGTTACACAATAAAAAAATCTACCTTAACAATTTCAGGTTGGCTTGGAGGTTGATTTTATTTTTGCATCCTCTTATATTGTGGCCAATTTCATGGCAATGATGACATCTCATAACTACTCCAACCTTAGTCAATTTGTTGGGATTCCGAGGTTCTTTAATGTGATCCCTTTTGCTTTCTTTTTTTGGTCTTTCAGGCATCTTTTTAATCGGTAGAGGTAATATTGGCTGAATATTTTCAGTTTTTAGCCAAAACTTAGGACCAATAATGGGTTCTATAGCAAACTGGTAAGTCTTCAAATAAGAATCACGCTTATAACATTGATTCACATAAGCATTGATATCCTCCCTCTGATAAGATATACAAGCCACAACATGTTTACATGGAATCCTGGTTAAATCCCATAGTCTACATTGACAACTTCGTGCTTGCAAATCAACGATGTACTTATCTGCAAAGATATTGACTTTAAATTTCAAATTTCCATTTGTCCTGAGCATACAGTGTCTTGCATCCTATTGTGCTACCTCTATTTTCCTCCTCTCTCTGGGTCAAATCTCATATGTGCACTTCATCATCATACCCCTTTTTTCATGTATCCAAGTCATTAAAGAAACTCAAATGTCTTCAAACATACTAATCAAACTTTGTTACAAGCTTCACAAATGAATCCATTAAACGTCTCTGAAATATTGTTGTGTACGATTTCACACTTAGATCTTATGCTCATAAAGGCGCTCACAAATGTCTTCGAATTCCTACTTTTAAAATCCTCATAAGCCTCCACTAACAAGCTCTTCAACTCCTCCGTTACCTTATCAAAATCAACTTGCATTGTGTAATTCATCGCTTTCTAAAATAAAGTCCTATATGTGTGCCCTTTATGAATACTAGACCAGTTTGCATACATATGACGAGCACAATTTCTATGTTCAGCATCTGGAAACAAGTTGTTTAATGCTTCCACTAAACCCTGTAAAATAAAAAGTTACATAAATTAATTAAGTGCTAATCACATAAACAAATGAACATAAGATATATGGATATTTAAAGTTTACCTTCTGCTGATCGTTTACGAAAGTCCACGAATTTTTACTTATGTGGAGATCTTCAACAAGAATGGTCAAAAACCAATTTCATGATTAATAGTTTTCTCCCTCAACTATAGCTCAACATATAGGAAACATCTAATTGTTTCCGTCATAACCAACAGTAGATAATAATGGACCACCAAGGAAAGTCTTCATAAAACATCCATCTAACCCAATCATCTTCTTGTATCCACCCAGAAAACCATATTTCAAAGCACTAAAACCCATATAAAATCTTTTAAAGATTGGTCTCTCGACTTTTTCATCAAAATCACATTCAATAATAAACTTTCCATTTTTGTCAACTCATATTAACTCATGTCCATAAAACCATAATTTCGTATAATAACCTTCCGTTGATCCCGAAGCATAGTAATTGCTTCCCACTTAGCCTTACAACATTGAATTTTAGTGACCTTTAGTGCATATTTTGATTGAAGATCATCTATCATTTCACTAATAGGCCAATTGGGGTTCCTTCAGATCTTGTGTATGAATTTATTAGCAATCCATTTTTGGCTAGCTTGCTTATTCCTCTACACTTTACTGCAGGTATAAGCGTTTTCAACTCTCTTCATAACAAATGTTTTCTTATTTCCAATCTAGCTAGCATACACCCGAAAAGGACAATGTGCATCACAAATTGCTTCCATTTGTACACCATATCTCCCCATTGAAACATTTACCCATTTATAATTGCATATTTCCTTATAGCTTCTCTCGACTGCTTCTCGTCTTTAAACTTCATTCCAATTTCAAACTTAAAATCTTTCATTTCAACTTTTGGATTGAAACTAATGTATTTCTTCTTTGGTATTGATGCTTCATCATCCCTAGAAACTGGTAATTGAATTTCATCATCACTATCATCATAATCACTACTTGCACAATGCGAACTTCTTTCTGCTCTTCCAATATCATTCGAATGATCACCAACTTCATTGAAATTGTTTTCACTTCACCGACACCATCGACAACATTATCGAATTCAAACCCATTTTGCGAATTCATTGCATACATTCTCTCATTTGTTCTAGCATTAACATATTCTTCATCATCAGTTCCAAATAACGGATCATCAACTAAATCATCACTAGAATCATTGTCCTGCATAACAATGAAGCCTCATCTTGCTCCATTTCAACATGAAACAACTCGTCATCTTGCTCCAATTCATCATCATAATTTGACTCCTCGCCATCTGTCGCAGGATTCTCATAACCATGATCATAGTATATTTGAACATTCTTCCAATTTTTTCAGCATATCTAATATGTCCCTGTCATGCTTTAAGCCTAGAGATTACTCTACGTCCTTTATTTTCGAAAATCCCTTTTAGAACTAGCATGTAGCACCCGAACCTCATAGGACACGTATCCGACATCCATTATGATATCTGAGTACGTACCTCGCAAGAATGGCATGCTAAGATAGTCATTCGGTCAAAAATTCAGTACAAAACTTTGATTTGCTTAAAACAATGTACTCGTAAGCGAAAATCATTAATCAAAATGGGCCTACTTTATTTTAAAACATTTTTCATTCATAGATACAATTAGAACAAACATTAGTATTCAACAGCCATTTAGGCCCATTTCAGATATAGAACAAATTACTTGCAAGCATAATGTCTTTACAATTCAATACAACACTTAAGACTACACTTTCAGTACAACATAAAGAAATACATATGTGAGTGCATATTGATCCCTACTTGAAACTCTTACTCGAAGCCTTTCTGGATGTAACATCCCGTTACTGTTAGCAAGGGTATTTTGGTAATTGGGACAGACTGATAGGGTTTTCATTGCATTCACTG
>JANIJH010000004.1:1060589-1074676 GCA_024520975.1 Erythroxylum areolatum
GAGAAGGATATGTTGGACAATATTGATCTTGATAATATTATTAATGATTTTGCATCTAGAAATGCACGGAGAAATTGCTTTTCATAAATCATGATTCTCTGTGTATTTGTTAGTGTTATGATCATTTAATATTTAGTTGGTTATGTAAACTTATAAATTAAGTCATTTATGTTTCATACAAATATGTAAACTTAAGCATATTGTCAATTTATTGGGGCCCTTTTTTTTAATTTTGCCCAGGGCCTATAAAACTATAGGAACGGCCCTGCATTAAGGCCACTCTGAATATGGCAAAAGTTTGCACCCATATTTTGGTTGTTTTGTGTCATGAAATTTATAAATAGTTTGAAAGTTAGAATTGTTAAAATTGATTGTGAGTTGATATTTGAGAAATTTAAATTTGAAAGTTAGAAATGTGAGTAAGTTGACTCAATATGAATGTAATTTAGGTATTAAAAATTGAAGAAGAAAATAAATAGATTGAAAATTTTGAGTTTGAAAATTAAAAATTGTAATTATTTCTATATATTTATATTTAACAAGATATTATTCAAATTGAAATGAATTAGTTAAATGCATAACAATTTAATCTTAAACATCAACAAAGTATTTCTCTAATGTCTTAACGAGTATTTAAAGTTAAACTTTGTTTTGCAAGTTGGGAAAGGGAAGAAAAATTTTCTGCAATATAAGTTGACTTTTTTTAGTCCTCAATACTTAATATACTTGATAAGTAAATGGCCAAATTCATTTATTTTTAAAATACTAAATGACTAATGTCATATTTAAGTCATACATAATGAAGAAAATTTTTTCTTTATTTATTAAGTTAAATTTACTTCATATATGTAATTTTTTATATTTGTCCTTAAATATATTAAAGTTGATAACTATTAAGTTGAAGTGAAGTTAACATATTTATTATTATTATTATTGTTGTTGTTGTTGTTGTTGTTATTGTTTCTATTATTATTATTACATGTTCTATGTTTTTTTATTAGAGTTATAAACTTAATTTTTGTAGAATTTAATATCTAAATCTAAATTCCTATAAGAATATTCAACAAAATACTAAGATATATAATATTCATATCCTTATAATTTTTTTAAATTCATGTCTTGATATGTCATTTTACACATAAATAGTTAATTTTACCAAACATCAAATGACAAACAGCTAATGTAATCAGCGGATATAATCAGCTATCAGCTAACAGCTGATACAATCAGCTGATTGCCAAACAGGCACTATATCAAGCTCTCCTCGAAACAGGCACTTGTCTAGTGGAGCAGCAATTTGAGTAAGCATTTTTTTAATTTTCTTTGTATCGAGCAGTTCACTTTTATTTTTTAATTTTCAAATTTATGATGAATTCAATTCAAAATTTTAAAATTAAAAACACATTATTGCAAAAATTAAAATAAAAAATCAAATCGAGCAATAAGTCCACTTACAATGTATTATGCCTCCTAGAGGTGGCTGAGTTGATAGAATAGAAGGTCATGTAGCTAAAAGGTTCTATGTTTGAGTTTTCCTATTTACGTTCTCTCGATCGAGCCTATTGTATGGGGCTTATCTAGTGCGGAATATTCGGTTGACATAATTTACAAACTATTGAGTCATTCCGAAAATTTATCCAATGCATAATTCAAATAAACATATGAAAGTAATAAAACAACTAAATACACAAATAAATTATCACAATGACCATAATCACTAATTGTTTTAGGTTTGAAAAGGACAATCATATACTAAATCTGATCCATTTTACTTAGAATTGAAAGAAAGAGTCGAGACTGTTTTATCTCTACAGGTCTCAAATACTTGGAATAAATCCAAACTGATGTTATATCTCCAATTCAATCTCAAGATAAAGATAGCTTAGACGATAAAGTTCCATCCTGCCAAGACAAGAGATGAAACAGACCTCTCAGTTTCGAAAGCAAATTCAGAGTCAAACAACCATTCATTTGGTCTCCGCCAGGTGAATGATTCACATTTTATCTATTATGCCTTTTGACATCAGATCTTCCGTGTCTTTTTTTTTTTTTTTCCTTATTACGTATGGTAAAAGCTTATACGCTGTGCTTTATTACGAGGCTTTAAATTGAATGCGATGATGAATATTATTTCATATTAGTTATTTTTAACAGCAAATTTATGTGAGTCTTTATGTAAATATATTGATGATATTTAATAAAATAAAATAAAAATTGATGAATTAAAGCAGACCATCCGATTTCCATGCAAGGCATGCAAAGTGACCATTGGTTTGATTTTAATAGTGGGATCCAAATATAAATCACAGATAAAATGATTAAAATTTTAGAAATTTATTAGGCTATAATAAAATTAAAAAATTAAAAATATAATTTAAGGAGACTGTTCATTCATAATAAAAATTTTGAAGTTTAATTAAAAAGGAGATTATTAAATAATTTTTTTTATCTATTTTAGTTTATAAAAATAGATTATTTTATAAAATTTAATCGATTAATTATTTGTTGAGTAAAAAGTTATTAAAATAAATTAAATTAAAAAATTAAAAACCGAACTATAAAAGTAACACATCGTGAATTTTTTATGATTCAATTTTCTATATTAAATGCATTTTTGATAAGATAGATCATGAAAAACCAATGAATTAAAATTAAGTAATATAATTGACATTGTAAACAATAGTAAAATCTCAATACAAATTGAACTTATGTTTTCAATATGGAGTTTGTAAAATTATAAGAATTCAAGTATTAAAGATTTTTAGAATTTTTTATTTGTGAAACCAATAAGATAATTCATAATTATGTTTAGAAAAAGAAGAAAAATATAAATTGGTTATTAAATATTAAGGTATAAAATAGTCCCTATTTTTAAATTTTTTAACTTAAGACTAAATTTTTTAGAATTTTAAAGTTAATGGCTAAAATTTTAAAACTTGTTAAATATGATTTATATAAAATTTGAAATATTAGTCACTAAATTAAATTTTTAAAAAATTTAATATTAAATTAAAAAACCAATACTTTTGAATTTGTTATCTCAAATATTAATACATTTTTTTAAAATTTAATATTCATAAATTAAGAATACTTTAAAATATTAAATAAAAGGAAAAGTTCTTAATCAAAAAGATAATTCATAGGTGTTATCAGCTACACGTGTCCGACAAATTGAGATTAATTGCCAAGTTGTTCGGGAATGGCACGCTGTACTGTTCAGACATGAGTCATAAAGACATCCTTAAAGATAAGTCTTGCATGGCATATCCGTAAATCCGCTGAAATCCAGCGCTAGATATGAAGATGACTATGTCCTAGAAATATTTAGTATTATTATAATATTAATTAGTGTAATGTGTCGCCGCACTAACTCCATTGATAAGCAGCGACAAGTAGAACGAAAGGCATTTGCAGATTAGGTTTCACTCTCATTACGGCTAGGGTTTGTTTCTCTCTCTTACTATCGTTCTCTCTCTAACCTTATCGGATTCACTGCTGTCCCCAGATCTGTACGCGCGCATCTGTGAAGCCATGGAGGTTTTGTTAGGCTAAGGTTTCGTCATATCGCCTTTCGAGGTTGAGTCTTTGAGGAAGGATAATCTAATCGGAAATGGCGACCAGGAATCCGTTCGATTTGTTGGGCGACGACGACTCAGAGGACCCGTCTCTGTTGATCGCTGCACAGCCGCAGAAGGTCGTTTCCGCTGCAACCGCTGTGCCTAAGAAAGCTGCTCTGTCGCAGCAGCAATCGAAATCACAACCTCCAGCTGCCAAACCGCAGGCTAAGCTTCCGTCCAAGCCTATCCCTCCTGCTGAGGCTGGTTAGTTCTTGCTTTGTTATAGAGAGTATTAATTTAGCAATTGTTGTGTAACTTTTTTCTTTTTGGGTCTATGTCAGTAAAGGTTTTGAGTGTGTGAATAGAGTGAGCGTGTTACTGTTTTTCTGCTGTACGTAGACGAACTACTTGCAAATTGGAATCATTGTTCTTTGTCTGTTTGGACAACTAACTTTTACTTAGTTCTGAGTAGCTTTGAATTAGAGCTCCATTGAACTAGTCTTGCGTATGGAATACAAAAGAATAGCAGTTACCTTGGATTAAAGAAGCCTGCTCTAATCCCTTTCTGAAGATCTTTTATTGCCTTTTCTTTTGCTGAAAGCTTTGAAATATATTCATATTGGAGAACTTTTCCTTTATATCAATGCTGTTTAATTTTTATTCTCTTGAAGCCATTTAAGCTAGTTTAAGATATAACCCTTATACAAAACCCTTTCTTACATGACGTCCATGCTTTTATCATTGTCTTTGTTTATCCATCTTATAATGGCTCCAGAAATCTCAATGATAGCAGCTAATTTTGATCTTTTTCATCGGTGTAGTCAGAGAGGCAAAGAATGATACTGGCCGTGGAGGGAATCGGGGAGGTGGAAGTGGTCGTGGTTATGGGCGTGGTCGTGGTGGGTACAGTCTTGACTTCAACAATGAGAATGCACTTAGCAATTCTGGGGCACCTGCTGGTCAAGGTGCCACTGAAGATGGAGATGGACGGCCCTCTGGGAGGCGTAGCTATGGTGGGCCTCGTGTTGGATACCGTGGTAGTCGTCGCGGAGGCATACATGATGGAGAAGATGCTGATGGAGACCGGCGTCGCCGAGTTTTTGAACGTCATAGTGGGACGGGACGTGGGTGGGATGTTTCTCACAGTCTATAAGTTTTGCCTTTGTTTGTGTAGAAATTTTTGTGTTATCTTCATTAATCATATATATCTGCCTTTGACATCTATCCCTTTGTTAATGCATCCAATCTTAAATTGATCTAATTGCAGAAATGAAATCAAGCGTGAAGGAGCTGGTCGAGGGAACTGGGGAACTCAGACTGATGAATTAGCTCAGTAAGCGCATACTCCTTCCTGTTTTTGTTATCACTGACTAATGGTCGCAATTGGTTATTGGAATATTTTCTTGGCTTTGCTCTTGAAATTTTTCACTGATTATGTTATGAAATAATTTCTATCTAAGAGTGACTGAGGAAGTTACTAACGAGCCTGAGAAGAATTTGGAAGATGAGAAGCCTGCAGGAGAAGAAGAGGCCACAGATGCAAGGAAGGAGATCCTTGTCAATGAAACTGAAGAGAAGGAGCCTGAGGACAAGGTGGTTTCTCATATGTTCGAATTTTCATCTTATTGTTTGTTGTTGTCGTTTGTCTTTCTGAAGGTGAATCAACACAGTTTGGCTTTTCTTATAGGTTAACCTTTGATTTTTTGTGGCAATGTGCTTCTTCTTTTGTGTTTTCTGTAGGGTCTCACTTCTAGGCATGATTAAACAAACATCAATTGTTAATCAAAGTCTTTTAGCAATGATGCAGGAAATCGAGGGAACTTTGTGGATGGTACTAAGTATTCGATATTTTTCTGCTTGTAGTTATTGGCTTTCTTGTATTTCTGTTTGTAACCCACGGGGTGATCTAGATAGATGCATTGTACTACCGTCTTACAGTCTCATTTTAGACACTCAAGAGCATTCTAAAAATTATTTGAATTTTACATTCTCTAAGTATTGTTTTTCTTTCGCCAGGAATGTTTATGTGTTGGTCCATTACAAAAGTAATCTGAAATTACCTGTAGCTTATCATACTTGCTTATTTCTTTAGGAGATGACACTTGAAGAGTATGAGAAGCTGCTTGAAGAGAAGAGGAAGGCTCTGCAGGCACTCAAGACTGAGGAAAGAAAGGTCGATACCAAAGAATTTGAGTCCATGAAGCAGCTTTCAAGCAAGAAGAGCAATGATGATGTTTTCATTAAACTGGTGAAGATTTGTGGTCCTTTTGAAGTTGATTTCCTAATTAAACATGTTAAAACAATGTTCGTTACTATGTTTGTTTGTTACTTGTTGATGATTGAAGGGTTCTGATAAGGACAAGCAGAAAGAGGCCTCTGAGAAGGATGGGAAAGCTAAGAAGGTACCATTATCTATCATAATATATCCAGTCTGGCAATTTTTTATGTACTTTCCGACAATTTGTCTGAGTATCCACGGAAGAGTTTGTTTCCTTTGATGGTTAAATTCTGATTTTGTATCTTTATGGTCTTCAGTCTTTCAGCATTAATGAATTTTTGAAGCCAGTTGAAGGGGAAAGGTATTATAGCCCAGGTGGTCGTCGAGGCAATGGTCGAGGGCGCGGAAGTGGTGGTCGAGGCTTTGGAGGCAGAGATGCAGCAAGCAATGTGTCAGCCCCTTCCATTGAAGATCCTGGTCAGTTCCCAACTTTGGGTGCAAAGTGAGATTCATTCACCAAAACCCCTCATCCAACCCCTTTCTTACTTACTTCCTCTCTGCTCTTGTGGTTTTG
Source organism: Erythroxylum areolatum (assembly GCA_024520975.1). Classification (NCBI taxonomy): domain Eukaryota; kingdom Viridiplantae; phylum Streptophyta; class Magnoliopsida; order Malpighiales; family Erythroxylaceae; genus Erythroxylum; species Erythroxylum areolatum. The sequence continues at coordinate 1,066,939 of JANIJH010000004.1, forward strand.
GATCCTTTTCCTTTAATCCTGGACGGGAAAAAATCTGATTTCAATAATTTGATTCCCTGTGTCTTGAAAAGATGAAATACTTTAATTTTAATGTTTCAAAATGTATATTTAGTGGGTTTCCATGTCTCCATGGCTTCATCTGATAGTTTGGGGCATATGAAACGGATTAACGATAACTAGAAATTGTCTCCGTCTTTGATCGGTTCTGTTGTGGAATATAACATAAACCCATGTGCTGCATCGATTCGCATATTAAGCTCTTCTTCCTCTCCCTTGCTTTGCACTGCTTTTTTTTTTTTTTTTTGGCATGCGAATGAGAATTTTTAAATAATCAAATGATAATATATATTAAACAGTCATTGGCGATAAATTACTTGATAATTGAAATTTATCTATTATAAGTATGAATATAAATAAGTCCGACCAAACTTTCGATCTAACCAGGCTTTAGGATGAGTCCGGACGCCTAAATGCCATCCTTATGTGCTAGTGTTTTTAGTGTAGTATCGGTAGTTTAATTCCTGTAAATGACAAATTTAGGGTGTGTATACTCGGTGGATATGAAAAAAATGGGATGAAAAATTGAGTTTAGCAAGGATCAAGATATGCTTGTTATAATTAATTAAAATATAATTATATAATTAACTAATTATAATATAATTAATTAAAATATTATAATTAATTAATTAATCATATATAAGAAAATTTTATTTTTTAGTATTTTTATAAACTAATTACTATTAATTATAACGATAATCATTTTTCTTTTAATCAACCATTATAATTATAATAATAATATTCGTTCTCATTCTTTATTATATTCATTTTTATTTTTATTTTTTTTTCCGTACAAACTAACCGTCCCGTATCATTTTTCGGCCAAATGAGGGTGGAGTTGCCCAAATACGAGTTATCTCCCAAAAATGCTAATTAAGAAAAACAAAGGTAAGTTGTTAAAGTTCATTAAAAGAATGCTTGCTAATCGTACATAACCATTCGCCACTTTGTACAATCCCCAAGTTCTTCAAATTGAAATTAAATATGGCAGATAGAAGGATAAGATTGGATTGGTTTTCTTTCAAATAAATTACTAACACACAAGCCACATAGAGCACCCGCCCACTTTCTATTCACTTCGTCTTAAGAAGAGCAGCATCCACTCTTCTGTGCCACAGGCTGTCCTTTGATTTGGACCGTCGGAGGTCTCGCACTGTTCAAAGATGGCTGACTTGCCATTCTGCATCAATAGCAAAAGCTTCTCAGGTACTTCAGAAATAGATTTGAGAACAATACCAACTTTCTTACCGTTGTGAACCTTTTTTTTTAATGTTATTATGATGCATCCGGCACATTAAATGGATTTGAATGTATATCAAAGAATTATATATTATTTATTATTCTAATTCAAATTCAAAATATAAATTATTATAACTATATATCCTAATTATAATATCTTTTAACTAAATAGATTCTATTTTTTCATATAATAAAAATCAATATGCAATTCCCAATATTTGTTTTCTCTACGAACAAAGAAAAAACAACTAAGAGAGATACTTTTCCAAATAGAAGAAATTTCCATATATCCGTATTGAATTGGATTTCTTATATTTTAATAGATTTCTTTAGAATATAAAAAAATTCTAAAAAACAGAAAACTTCCCGGAGTGCAGGACCTGTACTCTGTCGATGTAAGAAATAATCGTACCTGTCCTTGATCGCAGAGGCCATAGCCATGAAAGCTTGTTCTACATTGGTAGCGTCTTTAGCACTAGTTTCCATGAAAGGAATGCCTATTTCATCTGCAAATGCCTGAAAGGGAAAACAAGGATAACAACTATGAGAGCAGGAAACTTTTCCAGCACCGTCGCACTTGCAACAAATAGTTATGCAATTAGGACTATACCTTTCCTGCTTCGTATGATACAACTTTATTTGCAGTGAGATCAGACTTGTTACCAACCAAAAGTTTGTTGACATTTTCACTAGCATAACGATCAATTTCACTCAGCCATTGCTTAACATTATTGAAACTTTCTTGGTCTGTCACGTCGTAAACAATCTACAACAGAATGGGATAAGTTATCAAGATAGTCGATACATTAGGTAATTATAAACAGAAATCAAAAGAATATTACATCACTTACTATGATACCGTGTGCTCCACGATAGTAGCTGCTTGTGATTGTCCTAAACCGTTCTTGCCCGGCAGTGTCCCACTGCAAAGAAACCAAAATGGAAGTTAAGAACTGATTCAAGATGGTTGAGACAAAGATATTGTGGCAACTAAACTGCACAATCTCAAAAAGAAGGTATAGAATCCATACAATTTGAAGTTTAATGGTCTTGCCATCTTGCTCCACAGTACGTATTTTCTACCAAAAAGAGAAAATAAAGAAATAAGAAATAACACAATCTAGAACTGGGAACCAATGCTGGGAAAACAATAATAAAGCACAATTTCTAGAAAGAGAACCACAATCGGTTACTTACAAAGTCAACACCTATCGTGCTTATGTAACTATCTATATATGAGTCATCCTGCATTAAAGACAATAATTAGTCAAAAATAGAGAATAAAAATTAGCCGGAGAGTTGCAGACAAGTAAACATGTGCTCGCATACCTCATCACATCTTTAAAAATATTTAAAGGTGTCATTCAATTTCCTTGTGAGCAGTTGCTGCTCTCTAAACAGTCACATATACCTAGCACCAAATGTGCCTTGAATGAATATTAATTTTTAGAAAACATTAAAGTTTAGGGGCAAGATACAACCTAGTTCTATAAGCTTTGCAATAATGAATAAGACCTGGATGCGTCAGTTTGTTGAAAAAAAAAACCTTAAAATGCGCTGTCTAAGTAAACAAAGTATAGAGACTATGTTCAAATATAGTTGATAGCGACCAAGCTATTCCTTTTCTTGTTCACCAAAAATTATGAACAACATAGCTAAGCACCAGCACTGATTTTATCAGTCATACAGGGCACTGCTTGTGCTTTGTAATAGAAATTTTCAGAAATTTCAACCAAATATTTCATATTTGTTTACTGGCATTAAAGAGTTACAAACTAGTCAATTTGTTTTCGGATAAGATAAGTGTTAGTGGGTGGCAAAGTCCTGTAACAGAATTTGAAATACATTACTGAAAACGATTACCAATAATAGTAGTCAATAAGGGATCACAAGTTCACTACAGTCAATCACTGAAAAGCAATGATCATCAATAAATATCAGGCTAATAGATTCTCATGCAGCCAACCACCAATAAGGATGCTTATGGACCTTTCACTCGTAATCCACTTTCTAACTTAGAAAATCACTCAATAACAATGAATGCTAGGATCATACAGCAAATCTGAGAAGCAGGCAGGACTTGCCAACACCAGAATCTCCAATCAGAAGAAGCTTGAACAAATAGTCACTGCAAAATGGAGCAACCACAAATCAATCAATACGCACATTATGCTCTGAACTTTGAAGTATAACCAAACAAAAAACATGCACCCAAGGGATAATCAAAACAGTAAGCAGAAAATATGAAATATCAGCCATCCAACAACACATTTGTCTCTTTAACAGTTGATTTCCTTCTTACCTCATCATCCTCAGCCTTTTTTATTACAGTAATTGTCAAAATCCCAGACAAAATGAAATCCATGGCTCGAGAAACGATAGATCGTGAATAAATCGGTGTCACCAGTTGACCATGACCAGTTTTCCATTATAAGCGATTATAATTAGGCAATAAATGGGACTAGGAATAAATGAATTATAATGGATCTAAAATCGACCAAACGGATCTAGAAGATAACTAGTAATTCTATGGTTTGCGAACCAAATCAGGCTATTAAGTACCAGATTCATCGCAACGACCTCGTAACTTGGCGAACAAAACCCTAGCTACTGTATGAGCATCAAAACTATATATACATAACGAATAAATCTTATTCAAAGCGGTTAACAGGAATCGGAAACTTACTATTCGGTAGTCATGGTAGTGATATCGTGGTACTTCGTGTCGGTGCCGGAGTGCGATCTCTCTCCGGCGATATTAGAACCGGTAAATCCCCCAAATTTTCGCGCAACGCGAGAAGAGAGATAACGAACCGCAAATGATGTAGGAAATGAAGAAGTAAACGGTAAAACGACGACAAAAACGAATATAAATTGTGCCTCAAAATTAAAGCTAAAAATCTCCAGCCGTTGGATTAATGTCTTGTGAGTGATCAAGGACGACACGCTAGAGTCGCTGGTTTTGAGTGGTCTTGGCGGTGAGAATCACTTGGGGCCCTTATAAAGTTGAAGATCCTCGAATTAATAGAGAGATTTAAATATAAAAATGAATAATTACTGGAGTTTTTATGGATTATTTCACGTTTATTTCCAATTTTTGTTTCTATAAGGCTCAAATAACGTAATTATTGCTTAAAACGACATCGTTTTAAACGGTGGACTTGGGCCCTGCAAGTCACCCGTTTATATAGCCTCATTTAGTTAGCTATCAATTAGTTATTTTTTTAACTGATTGGTATGTTTCAGCTGTTTGACAGTTGCTTGTCTTCAAACGGTTAAAAATGAAAACATTTCTATACATGAGCGTTTTCATGAAACAGCTAAATATTTAACCATCAAAACTAATTATACTCTTTCCTATATAATAAAGAGAGAGAAAGTTACAAGATAAAGGAAAAATAACTTTTTTTACAACTTTTTCTGTTGATGTTATATGTAAATTAATATACTTAAAAATATATTTACATTAAATTGTAGAAATATAAATTTTATTTATTAATAAAAATTAATTAACAATTAGTTATAAAATATGTATTATAAATAAAAAATGAGTAATTGATCATCTTATATATTAGTATTATTATGTAATAAATAAAAACTAAATAAAGTTTTATTTTATTATCATATTGATTATTAATAAAATTTTAATATATTTTATTTTATTATCATATTAATTATTAATAAAATAAAAACATATATTTATTAATTAATAAAAATTAATTGCCTTTATATATTTAAAAATTATTATACTTCTATTAAAAATAATTATATGTAAATTAATATATCAATTAATAACTTTTATTTTGATGCATTCAGCCCCAATCTATGACCTCTTGGACATGATTAAACATATTTAGATTAATAAGAAGGGTTAAAAATTAATTTTACAAGGACAAAGTAAATTGATTTTTTTATAATTTTTTTAACTCATGTCTTCATAAGTCATTTTACACATAAACAACTAATACTAAATAGCTAATTTTACCAAACATCTCTAATAAATAACTAACACAATTTACTATCAAATCAACTAATAAAATAAGAGCTAATACAATCCCCGACTGTTAATCATTCTACACAATTAATGCACTCATTTGTCGTCGTTGCATTGACCCTACAAAGTACACATACGTTTTAGTAAAACAAGCAAGTGATGCGCACGTACCGAAACAGGCAATTTAAGAGAACGGTGACATACAAACCGAAGAAACGGGAATCTGAAAGGAACAGAACAACTCAGATATTTCTTTTCTCCCATTTCCTTAATAAAGAAGTTGCCAGCTCTCGAAATGTTGTCTGGGTACAACTCACTAATAACGCTGCGCGCCGCCGCCGCCCCATGTGCTAAACTCAGCTCAACTTGCTCAGCCTCCTCCTGCTCCTAGTCCTACGTATAATAATAATGCATTACTTAACTCAGTACCACGTACCAGTTAACGTACTACTTGGTGCTCAACTTGCTCAGTACCTTACACATTCTTTTTCTTCTCAATGCATTAATTGAACCAACCTGCAGGATAGATCGTCTTACGCCTTTCCCTTTTTTGTTTTCTTTTTCCGTGTTCTTCTTCTATCCATCAACTTGCTTGTCTTCTTCTTCTTCTTCTTTCCTCAACATTGGACTTTACTACAAAAAAGGCCAGAGGCTTATGCACTATCACGTAACATATGCTCCTTCCCTTCATAGCTGGCCAGACGTCAGTGTAAAAAGTTGCATATTGTATCAAACTTTAAATAAATGCATCAAACAAAAACGTCAGTCTTAGAGAATCCAAGATACTGATTTAATATCACCTCATCTTCCTCTTTAATTACACCAGAAAATCAGAAATATCTTTCGAAAGTTTGTCACCAAGTGCACGTGCGAGAGAGCATCATACGAAAATACCTGCAAGTTTCAGAACTTCTTTCCCTTGTAAATTATGTAAAACAAACAAACAAAGTTACCCTTTTCTAATCTACGATGTTTCTGTCCTCGCAGGTGGTAGATATGGTCGTCTCTTAGCCCTTCATGTCTATATAAAGAGTAGAGCTCTTCGATTTTGCTCACTCTTATATTTTACCCTCTGTTGGTTTTGAGTTCTTGTCAATGGCTCTGGATTCTTTTCTTGAAACAATAGTATGATTAGTCAGTATCCATTCCTCTTCAAAGAGCAAAAACACTTCAAGCTTTTCTGATGTTGTCCCTTGCTCAGTGTCTCTGTGCTTTATGCTCTTTTCTCTCTACAGTCTCATGTAGCGATGATTTTTGAATTCGATTAATATCCGCACTGTACCATCTAAAAAAATAAATATGAAAATTAAAAAATAAATTTTAAATAGATGTTAAAAAATAAATATAGATATAGATTTAAATATGGATTTAGTGATAACTCGAATCATGGATACCCATATCCTACTCATTTTTTGTTAACTCTATTTTTTTATTTTTTTCTTGAATATTTATGGTTAAATATAATAAAATATTAATATTTTATGAGAAGAAACAATTTTAAAATCCCCCACTTTACTCCTCAGTACTCATCTTTTTCATCATATTTTATTTTCTTATAGGATGATAATAATGCAAATGATATAGAGATGGAGTTTTGAATGTTGTAAAGTTATATGCAAAAATAATTTAAAGCTTTGGATATTTCAGTTTTTGTTTCAGTTCTTAATTGTAAAAAATATATATTGTCTTTATACTAGACATTATGATTTTTATTATTCAAATTTTATGAATTTTTAAGACATACAAATCAAAATCTTGATTTATTATTATTAAAGTAATTTTGATTTGGAGCGTTCGCAAAAATTTGCTCTCTATATTTTCTATTTTGAAGTTATATTTTTATGTGCTATACATCCTGATGGATATCTAAAAATATGAACAATTCAATTGATTTAAATATGGGTAATAAATTGTAAAAACTGATGAATATAGATATAAATATGAGTTGAGTCATAAAAAATAGATATAAATATAAGTAAAGTAATACCTAAACTGAATCCTACTCGTTGCCATCCCAAGTCTCAGGTAAGTTGTCTCTTGTTCAGTGTCAGGTAAGTTAAAGGCTTGCTCAAAGAATTTCACCAAGCTAGTACGTGATAGTCTCGCAGGAGTGTGCAACCCAGGGCTTTCTTTACTAAACGAGTCCCCTTTCGGTGCTCAGGAACTCCTCCTCCGCGATGCGCTAGGTTCTATATACCCAAGAACGTTACATTAGTGTTGTAGATTCCCTTGTGTAAAAAAAGAAAGAAAGAAAGAAACCAAGCTGCTTGGTCATACTCCACTAAGCTCGCTATATATATATATATATATATATGTTATAAAACCGAAACTAAAATTTAAGAATATTTGGGAGAGGAGAATTCTTCTTATAAAATTGGTGTGTATTACATCAAGTTAACCCTTCTATTTATAGTACAAAATTTCTAATAAAATACTATCATATAGAAG
>JANIJH010000004.1:1082616-1126406 GCA_024520975.1 Erythroxylum areolatum
TATTAACCTTATCTCTGCTTCACCCATAATATTGACTGAAGTTTCTTTTTTGGTGACAGGAATTCAGCAGCTGTTGCAACGGGAGTGATCGTGTCAACTTCAGCATGTTTTTCGGGAAGGGAATCAGTGTGCAAACAGTCTAGCTTGTCTCGCAGGCCTTTTAAGTCCGAGCCTTCATATCCTACAAATGCTCCCTTTTGGCATCCAGGAGCTTCTCAACCACAATGCGCAAGGTGCAATGTACCCACGAGCGTTAATTTAGTTTTGTAGTTTTTTTCCCTCTTGTAAACAAAAATAAAGGTTACATGGGACCAACATCCTGATATTGTGGAACTGTACTGGTACGTAAAAACATGGCCTGTTTAGGTTGAATGGGTATACGGACTTTGCGTCGACTCGTGAAAAATGGAGATCGAATTGGCATTTCACGTCAGACATTGCGTTTGTCTGTTTCGATTCAATCTATTTCAGAGAGCAAGAAGAGAGGCTGAAATTGAATTTCTCTAATTTCACGTGCTATATCTTAATTGGATAATGCATGCTTTTGTCTTTGGAAAGAGCGAAAAAGGTTGTCCATGACACAATACTCCCTACCCCTCTACCCTTTCTAACCCTCTATTCTGTTATAACTCTACTCTACTTTATCTCAATTGTCTATTTACGTGAGACTCGCGTAAATAAATAGTTAAGATAAAGTAGAGCAGGGTTAGGACAGAGTAGAAAAGACAAAGAATATGATGAGTATTCTTATGATCAAATCTTCTATAATAATAATCCCTGCCAATCATCTTTTGTATTAATATTTAATCTTTACAAAATTAATTAAAAATTAAATAAAAATATTTAACCTTTACAAAATTAAATAAAATTTAAAAATTTAAAATATGATAAAAATGTTTAATTTAAAAATATTATCAAATAAAAATTTATTTATTTATTTTAATTTATAAAATTATTAACCAATTAATCAATTTTTAATAATAAAAATTATTAAAATAAATCAAACATGCAATTTCATGTTATTTCCTCTCTATATGATAAACAACAAACATATACTTTTAGGGGGGGAAAAAAACTTCAAATCCACCGCATTGTAGTTTGCTAAATCTCCTATCATCAAATGGTGTAATAGGTTCAACGAAGACGAAGACGAAGACTTGGAGATACTACATAAACTTAACCACAATCTAGGACATGACCAGGAGCAGAAGGCGTCAGCAATCGACATGGTATGGACGTTGAAGGCCGTAGTGAGACCAGGGAACGAGACATTGTAATTGGTCATATAAGTAGTTTAAATACTGATGTCCACGATATGTGGGGTCAGCTCTGCAACTTGGAAATTAATAATGACAATACGACAATGCAATGTGATGCTGATTCGGGCTATCAACTTGATGAATCAAAAATGTTATCCCACACAATTAATGTTACGGATATTGCACCTCGAATTGAATTTTAGTATAGTATTATATTGATTTCAGTAAATATTGGGTATAATTTTAGGTAATTTTTTAAATTCATAAAATAGTTCATAAATTTTTTTAAAAATTACAAAATAATTTGCTGTCATTTTATACAGTTATATTATATATTTTTAATCTTGTTTCTAAAAATTATAATAATAAATAATAATCATTTTTTTAATTTAAGTTATAAAACTAATTTAATAATTATTAATAAGTATAATTAAATTTAAAATATATTTTTGAAATATATATATTTCAAATAAATTTTGATTTAATAGTTGAAATATATATATATATATAATAGATATGTGTTTATAAATAATAATTTTTAAAGTATTTATTTTTTAAAATAAAATATTTTTATTAATACTTTATTAATAAATATTATATAAATTATTAAAATAAAATAAAATAAAAATAATTTATTTTAAGCTTTATTTAATTTATAATTATTATTAGTAATAAAAATAGCTATTATTACTTTAAAAACAAAAACTAAAAATTCACAATAATTATAAAAGTTGAAATAAATAAAGTAACTAATTCAAAAACTTTGAAAAAAATGGGAGAAGGAGAGGTAAGAGGGAGGGAGGGTGATTATAAAATTTTTTAAAAATTTTGCAAAATAGTCCCTCAATTTTTAAAAAATTTGTAAAAAAAGTTTCTCAATTTTTAAAAAATTTCAATATCAGTCGATATTTAGGCGGTATTTTGAATATCGACGGTACTGATCGATATCATTCAAAATGTGTCAATATCGATCAATATTTAAGCTCGATACAACCAACCTTTTGTTTTATACTAATTTTGGTCCAGTACGAAACGATATTCAAAATACTGCACATAATCTATATGCAATACATACGATCATATGATAATCATTAATGTTTTAAAATTTATATTAGAAATTAAACCGATAAATTAAGAAATTTAAATTTTTAAAAATTTAACTAATATTAAATCAAAGATTGAATATAGTTAAATAATGATTATTCTTATACATCCGTGAAATTAAAGTTTAACTAAAAATTGTCACATAAAAATTGAATGATTTAGAAAAACTAATTAAAATTTATTATTAATTTTAAAATATTAAAATATTAATTAATTATTTAAATTGCCTAACTTATAAAATAGTATATATCAAATGATAATTTATTTAATACTCATCTAAATAGTGACTAAATTGTTATATAAAGATGTTGTTCTCTTTTTCTTATATAGGTATTGTATTGTTCTAACATAAAGTTTTGAAAACTTTGTATTATTTTTATAATTTTGAAGGCAGTACATTGAATGAGGGAGAATCCTAAAGCAACTGCTCCCATTATTGTGACAGCTTATTTATAAAAAATATTTTAAAAAAAGTTACGTACATCAATGGCTTTTTTAAACTCTTACAAAATGGAGAGTTTTGTGTAGGGAGTAAGTTGACTTTATGACAGTACATTGAATAATTTATATAGTTTTTATTTTTAATTAATTAATTAATTAATTATATAATTAAAATAAGTGATCATAAAATTTGACTTACAATGCAATTATAAAAGAATTACTGTAACATAGAAATGGACTTATGATTTTCCAAATGTGTCTGCTGGTTTTGCACTTATCGCATAGCAATGAAGACTTTTATTTGATAATTCCAACGTTGCAGCACCATGATTAAATAACTAAACTGATTTAGACAGTATAATTATAAACATTTTAAGTTATTTATTAGATTTTTAATACAAGTAAAGTGTATAGCTCATTAATAAGAATTGAGCTTAAGTCAATCATTATCAAAATGATTAAAATTAGTTATTTGGATAGTTGGCTCTTATCACCTATAAACCCTCTCCTCGAATACAATTACGATTAGACATTCAGTTGTCACTTGAAATAATTGTAACAATGACCAGACTGGACTCTTAGGATTAGACATCTACACAGATAACAAAAAATTAATAATTCGAATCAAATCTACTTTGATACCATATTAGAATTTTTAATATGGATAAAGTGTAAAGCTCATTTACAAGAATTGAACTTGGGTCAACCATTGCTAAAATAACTAAAACTAATCATTTGTATAGTTAATTCTTACTACTTATAAATCTTTTAACATTTTTCAAGTTTAGTCAATATGAGATACTATTATCGTTCAATTTTTGTTCGATTTTTAATTTTCCAGTTCAATTTTCTTTAATAATTTTTGTTGTTAAAAATCGATTTTTATAAATTAATAAGTTCTTATAAACTAAAATAAATCAGTTAATTTTCATTTAACAACCTTTTTAACCAAACTTCTAATTCTTTGATAGGAACAATCTTTTTCAATAATATTTTAAATTCTTTAATTTTATTTATTAGTTTTGTGACAGTCTAATACCGGTTAAAACTTTTAAACCTTAAACCTCTTATCTTACTCGTTTAACTTTCGGTCCAGTTTTTAAAATATTATATTTACCAATATATTTTCCTTTTTAAGGCATATTCTGAAAATTTCTAAGCTAATTTATATATGGCCATTCGCAAAGCCTTGAGTTGGATTAAGGATGTCGGGTGGTCGCCTACTGTTCTGGAGTTCGATGCCTAATCATGTGTTCGGGCTATTCTTAACCCTAAGTATATAGATGAATATACTTTTAGACTACTAGTTTTCGACTGTAAATCCCTTCTCACTGAAGTTAGAGATGTGAGATTAGTCTTTGTCAGACGGTCTGCGAATGAAATAGCTCATCGACTTGCTCAAGCTGTTACCATCTCGACGGACAAGGTGGTTTGGTCTCAACAACCGCCTATGTGTATTTACGACTCTATTCGACTACAAAGTCAATAATGGTTCTTACCATTTCTTGTCAAAAAAAAAACCTTAACACTTTGATTAGGTAATTATAACATTTCATATCAACGAATTATATCTTTCAACTTACTACATATCTTTAAAGATGTCAATAGGTCGCATTGAGGTGACCAGTGATCTAATGGGTTAGCCAATAGCTCGACTCGTGGCAAGTTCACTATATTTGAAAAAAATGTTAAAAATAATGTCGTTTTTGAAGTAACGGTCGAGTCGACTCATGATCAACCCGTAATTCTATCAATCTAGGCCGAAATTAGGTGGACCCTTTTTGATATCCAAAGTATCCTTCGGAAAGTCACAACCATGGTTTTGAAATTCAGACCGGATCAGTCGGTTCAACCGGTTTGACCGATGATCGGTAAGCTATCCGATCCGAGTAACCCCTAAAAATTAGTCTCTAATTGAACCAGTGTGAAACGGTGAGAACCAGTCAATTGACCGGTTAAACCAGAACTGGTCGAACCGGTTGGTCACTGATTTAATGATTTTTTTAATTTTGCTTTTTTCTTTCTAAAACGCAACACGTTTTTTATTTATATTTATTTATATTATTTGAACCGTCAAATGAATTTTTTATTTATATTTATTTATATTATTTGATATATTTTTCTAATTTTTTAAATATTACTAATATTATATATAATTAAATATAATTATTGCATAATTATGATGTCATAATGATTCAACCAGTGATCAAACCGATCAAACTAGTAATCAATAAAACTCCGATTCAACGTCTGATTTGAATTTCAAAACCTTAGTCACAACTCATTATCGCCCTTAGCGTAATCAATCTGGTCAAAATCCACCGAGTCCTTTTTAACATCCCTCCATATCCTACCGAAAGTCACAACTTAAGAAATCATTATATCTTTCACCTTAACACTTAATCTAAAGACTTTTAAGCTAATCTATTATCTTTAAGAAATCATTACTTGTCTGTTTTGCAGTGGCCATACGCACAACTGCACCCTCAGTTGATCTCTTTCCTTCCCAAACAACCAGACTTCGACGCTTTCATAATTCATATAAAATTGAAACCACCCACCTGCTAACCAGACTCCATGTGCAAAACTATAAGGTAACTTGCAGTTTTCGTTTCACATTAAGCACACGTTATAGCAGAAGGAGAATTATAACTTAATTTTATAGTCTTCAACGACGTAATTACTAATTATCATTTTTAAATAATAACTTAAGTTTTATACCGTGATCGAAAAGTTTAATTTTACTCATTATTTGCAAGTATATCTTAATAAAATATTTGATAAATTATATATATTCTTTCAAATATTATATAAAATAATAATTATTTAATACTTATATAAATAGTGAATAAATCTACCTTAATAATAATAATAATAATAATAATAATAATAACCCGTCCAACATAGCTCGAGTGGGGTACCGAATAATAAGAATTTCTAATATCGGGAACTCACTGGCCGAGGAATGAGAATCAGAAGACAGACAAAACTTTTGAATTTATTTGCCACCTAAGCGACTTATAATAATGCTAATAATAATAATAATAATAATAATATTATGTTCTTATTAAATTTGAAATATAGGGTGAATCTTGAAGTAACCAGTAAGGTTGCTTTTTTATAATCATAATATCATATGTTCAAGTAATAAAAATGACCACTTTATAAATATACAAAAGGAATGCTACGTACAGCATGACCTTCTTATATTTCGCAAAGCGAGGAACGTTATGTATTGGGTACGACTGACTTTAAATTTTATTAAATATGAAATAGTTAAAGGTTAAAATTCAATTTTAAAATTTTTATTCTTTTTATAAGATTAAAGGCAGTACATTTAATAACTTAAATAAAATTTATTTTTAATTAATCATATATTAAAAAAATATAATTCAAATAAGTAATCACAAAATTTGAAGTACAATGCAATTATAAAAGAATTACTAGAATATAGAAATGGGAATATAATTTTTCAAATGTGTATAGAGTCAAAAATTAGGGCATACTTTTTTAGAAATATTCTTTCTACTAATAGAGGTAAGTATGCATAATACTAAACTCATAGTTTAAGATACCGTTTCGTATCGACCAGTACATACCTTACCGGACCAAAATAATAAGAAATTAAAGATTGGTTATACCAAGTTTAAATACCGGTCGGTATCTGTTGATTTCAAATAGTACCGATCGATATTTAAAATACTGGTCAAATATCAGTCGGTATTGAAAATTTAAAAAATAAAGGACTTTTTTTGCAAAATTTTAAAAAAATTTTGAACTCTCCCTCCTTCCCTCCCATTTTTTAAAATTTTTTAATTAGTTATTTTATTTACTTCAACTTTTATAATTATTGTGAATTTTTAATTTTTGTTTTTAAAATAAAATAAATTTTTTTATTACTAATAATAATTATAAATTAAATAAAACTTAAAAATAAATTATTTTTATTTAAATTTATTTTAAATATTTTATATAATATTTATTAATAACAATGTTTGTTTTTTAAAATAAATAATTTATTATTTATTATTTATAAAGTAATCCTTATTTTATATATTTTAATTATTAAATCAAAATTTATTTGAAATTTATATATTTTAAATTTAATTAAATTTATAAATTAAATTAAAATTGTGATTATTATTTATTGTTATGAATTTTGAAAACATGATTAAAAATATACAGTACAACTGAACAATATGACAATAAATTATTTTATAATTTTAAAAAAATTCAGAAACTATTTCATAAATTTAAAAAATTACCCGAAATAGTATCCGGTATTAACCGGTACTTGTATAATACCGTACTAGAATCTAATCCAATACCAAAATCAATACGGTATTTATAACAATGACTGAACCTGCTTAGACCTTGCGTGTCAATAGTTTTTACTAGGTATTGTTGTTAACATTTGTGTTTTATTTTTTAAAATTAAAATAAGCTTTCTTTATCTCAAAACATAATGTTATTTTAATTTATTAATTTTGGATAAAATAATTTAAATCCAAACTAACATTATTAATCCTAAGGGTGAATTTTAAAATAACTGATAAAGATATTTTTTTAACCATATGTTCACACATTCAACTCATAAGAGCAATCTCTTTATAAAAATACAAAAAAAAAAAAGCTCCATATATTATAACCCTCCCCTAGACTCCGACGTGAGAAATTTTGTACACTCGAAAGAAATTATAATATCAAATTTTGATTTGTTGTGTTAAAAATGTTTTTGGTTTGGAATCTTAGCATAAGAAACAAACACGTGTAATTGAGTATAATTTTAAGTTTCCAACAACTCAACCAAACTGGTCGAACATGAATTAAAAAGTCAACAGATACATACGTGACAATCATCTTCTTTATATAATATACAACTAACACCAATTTTCAACTATGCCAAGCTTTGAAAATGGTGGAATCATATCGACCTTATCTCTTCATCTGTATGTTATTAGGTGGCATATGCATTGTTGAATGTTTAAAACTGACACATGTGGGGAACTTATGATCTGGGAGAGTTTAACGTTGACATTTTAATTAAATATGATTTAATTAAATTTTAATTAGATTTTTTAATTTTTCAGAACTAAAATTCAATCTAAACTAATTAAAATGTTAAAAATTAATGATTAAAAAATTTAACTAATTTAATACTAATTTATAACAATCTAATACCGATTTAATCTTTTATCGACTGCCTGCCTTTGCTTTCAAGTTTCAAGTGTCAATGTCAGCTTATAACTTCAGTTTCAATGTATGTGTCCAAATTCAACTTGGCTGACTTAAACATGTCATTTAAGCTTAATATTCATTATATAAGCGTGCTTAAGGCATAACTAATATTCTCTCTTTCTTTACGTAGAAGGGCAAGAACATAATCGAGAAGGCACTGTAGTCGTAACTCGTCACAGTTAAAGTATTAATCATTTGCAATATGTCCTTTTTAGTGACCTAACAAATTATAAGTCAATAAAGACAGTGATAGATGATTAAAAATTTTAAAATAGTTTGGTAAATTTAATTATAAAAATTTTAAATTAGCTAAATTTTAATTTAATTTTTATTAATTAATCAATTAATTTTTATAAATTAACCAGTTTTATAAATTATGGTAAATTGACACTCTTTTTTAATTTTATTTAATTTATTAATTTTATAAAAATTTAATGTAAATCTTTAAATCTTTTATCTTTTATCTTACTGATTCAATTTTTAAAATATTTGATAATGATATTATAATAGTAAAAACATTCTAGTGGTGATTCAATAACAACAACACGTAGTATAAATCTCGCTAAAATGTAAGATAAGGTAGGTCTATCATATGAAGTAAACCTTGTATTCTAAAAAGAAGACAGAAAAAAAGATAGTTTTAAGGAGAAGACATGTGATGGTCTCAAGCAACCTTTTACCTAACTCTGAGGGGCTCAAAAAATCCTATAAATTTGAGAATATGAATATCTAATCTCAACCACCAATTAACGGCTACATTACTTTTAAGTTTAGGCAGACACGATTAGGTAGTAACATAAAACAAACAGTTTTCTTTTTCTCTTACAATTATGTAAATCCCAGTTCTCATTGACCATGAGTTGTCTATATAAACATACATTTGTCCTCACAACCACTTTGCATTTCTCTGAAATTCAAAAGACGTGTCTGAAAATGGCTACTGCAATTGTCCTTGTAGTTCTTGTCCTGGCAGCTCCGGCTGTCTATGCGGCTGACCACACCGTTGGTGGAAGCTCAGGTTGGACCAACTTCGGAACAGATTATACCACTTGGGCCGCCGGCGAAACATTCGGTGTTGGCGATACTCTCGGTAAGCTGAACAATCGGAATCAATATACGTGATGATGTCATATTGATGTTCATTAAATTTATATATCTTATATAAAATATAGTGTTCAACTACGATGGCAACACCCACGGAGTGTCGGAGGTATCACAGAGCGATTACAAAAGCTGCAGCTCAAGCAACGCGATCAAGACATACAACGACGGAGCCACGACAATAACCTTGTCCAAGGCTGGTCCGATGTACTTCATTTGTCCAACCGCCGGTCACTGCAGCTCAGGCATGAAGCTGGCGGTCAACGTAGGCTCAGCCAGCACCACCCCAACCCCAAGCACCTCTCCCAGCACTCCGGCCACCACCACTCCATCCGGTTCTACACCTTCCAAGTCCAATGGTACAGTTTCACAACCAGGTCACAATGGAGCCGCTGGTTCTTTCAGTACTGGCACGAGTCTTTTGGTGCTTGGATCGATGCTTGTGGTTGCATTAATGGGCTAGTGAAGAGGCAGTGCTTGTTAAGTTATATCAAAGTTGTGTGATTTTTGTATTTTTTTTAATTATCAAAAAACGCCTCCTCGGTCTTCATTCTTTCTGTCTTTTCCTAATATTGTATTGGAGTATTGGCACGAAATAATATCGATAAATATAAGAGATTATTTTAAATAATTTTAATTAAAATATAAAATATTTCAAATAAATTAACATAAAATGTTTTATTTTTAAATATAATAATTATTTTTTAAAAATATTTTATGTTTTAAAACACCTACATATAATAATATATATTTCAATTTAATTTTTTAATATATAAATTTAAATTAACATTTTCTAATTTTTTGATATAACATCCTAAGTAATTCATACACATCAAAATTTTTTAACATAATTTACTACGCAATTCATTATAATACCCCTATTTAACAGTAAAAATTTTGAACTAGTTAATTTTTTAATTCAGTTTTTAACTTTCCGATTTAATTTAGTTTAATAAGATTTTTTGCTAAAAATTAATAAATTTATTAATTAATCGGTTAATTTTTATAAACTAATCATAAATTAAAATAAACCGATTAATTTTCATTTAACAGTCTCATTTTTTCAATTAAAGTTTAAAATTTTCGATAAGTAAGAATACTCTTCCTTATTTATTTTTTAAATTCTTTAATTTTATTTAATATTTAACTAACTTTATGACGGTCTCGTATCGATTAAATCTTTAAAACTTTAAACTTCTTGTCTTACCTACTTAACTTTTGATCTGTTTTCAAAAACATTTTTAATTGATGACATTAGAATTTGATGTGATGCTTCATCTTATTCTTACCCTAACAACTAAGGCATGTCGTGTGTGAATGTAAGACCATGACTATATTATATCAAATCTTCTATTTCAGTTACTTTGTTCTAACGTTGTTTCATTAAATCCCAGACATATATTTATGTGAGGTTCATATAAATGTGTGAGGTTCATATAAATGTGTGAATAAGAATTAATGAAACATGATAGGAACACAATAACCGGGACACGAGATTTGATCCCCAACCATCTACATTTGATTTTTCCATAAAGTAATAAACAAATTAAATAACTAATCTTTGAAACATATTGTTCTTAGGCTCCTTGATATATTATTTACTTTTTTGATAAACTTTATAAGTGTTCGGTGACATATTAATGTTAGTTACTAATATTTTTATTTTTTAATAATTTAGAGATGACTAAAGTTTATTTAATTTCAGTTATTTAAAATTTAATCAAAATTTTAAAAATTGAAAATATTAGAAATCAATTTAAAATTGATCCAAATCAATAGACTCAATTCTCTTATACTTGAATATAATTTAAAATTTAATAAATTCAATTTTATTTATTATTTCGAGATGATTTATTATTTATAATGATTAATTAATTAAAGCAATTAATAAGAATTTAGTATATAATTATTGATAAAAATTTCTGTCCTTTTACATGCTTTTAAAATATGAGGTCCAAATAAATTAAGTAATATAATATTAAGATTTATTTAAAATATGTATTGAATAAAATGCATAAGTTATATAAAATATCTACCGAAAATAGTTTCTCTATTATATAGGAGTAAGAGTACATACTATCAAATTTTTCCAGATTTCACTTCATTGCAAGACTTTAGACTGGATGTGATGATGACGACGACTAATACAAATCCTGTTGATAGATTTGGAGATTTCTAATATTACGCAATTTTATTTCTATTTAATATAATTATAAATCATATTATTTTTAAATCATATATTCACAAACCCTAACGAAAGAAGTGTGTCAAAGCCCAAAAAATCAGCCCACGATGAAAGTTCCATTCTTGTTGGACTTCAAGTCATCATCTTTAGTTGAAGCCTACCGAGAATTTATTGCTCTGTTCTTCTTCCCAATCCTCCCATTGTTTCTGAGGCAGTGAGGTGGGAAATCTGAAAATTTGGTGTTAGCATCTGGCAAGGGTGAGAGGGAGGCATGGCAACCGATGAAGACAACGGAGAGTTTTACCTCCGATACTACGTCGGACACAAGGGAAAATTCGGACACGAGTTTCTGGAGTTCGAGTTCAGACCTGACGGTAAGCTCCGATACGCCAACAACTCCAATTACAAGAACGATACTATGATTCGCAAGGAGGTCTTCCTAACTCCTGCTGTTCTCAAAGAGTGTCGCCGAATCATCTCTGAAAGCGAGGTTTTTTGTTATAAGCCACTTTTCTTTTTCTAATTTCTCTCTATTAGGGTTATTTTGAATTCTCAAATCTTGTCCTTTTGGATATGGTTCTTGTAGATTATGAAGGAAGATGATAACAACTGGCCAGAACCTGACAGAGTTGGGCGTCAGGAGCTGGAGATTGTAATGGGTAATGAACATATATCGTTCACTACTTCAAAGATTGGATCACTGGTTGATGTTCAGAGCAGTAAAGATCCTGAGGGACTCCGCATTTTCTATTATCTTGTTCAGGTCTGTTGTTTCTCTGCACTTACTGTATTGCAATTATGTGCTTAACTTGCCATTGGCATCCTAATGACTAGAGACTAGAGAGCTTTGCTTAGAAATATAGGTTGTGTAAAGCTAACTCAAGAAACTACACATTATTGAACCTGAGAAGTTTAGTTTTGATAGTATATATGGTTTTTGAGAACTTCAAACTAAAAGTAAGGATCTCCTGCAATTTATGTTGTTTGCTTATTAGTCAGGAGAAGTATAAACTTCAGTTTGATTATTGCCAATCGTAGAATGTTAACGATGGATTCTTCGGCTACATTACAATATCTCGCTCCTTATCCAGGAGCAGCTCAAGTCAAATAGGGGATTTTGCTGAATTCTTCTGCTTTACTGATTATGATTCTTCTTGGTCTGTGATGGCAGGATTTAAAGTGCTTTGTCTTCTCCCTCATCTCTCTCCACTTCAAGATCAAGCCTATTTAAGAGCCACCATCATGTCTAAAATACAACTTGTAACTTCGTTGTGTCCGGATTTAGAATTTTTGTTTTGATCGTTTGACAGTGTTGTTCCCTTTTTCTCATGCTTTCTGACTCTTGAGGCTTTGTAAGATTTTATGGGCATGACTACCTTGGTTTTGTGGATTGGAATCCATTTGTCTTTGAAGTTTCATAGTTTTGAACTCCTAGTCCCTGTCTTTTGAGTTGTGAGCATGATCTTATAGTGAACATGAAACAAAGTGATTTTGCAGATTCAAGCTTATGCTTCCCAAGTTTTGGCAATAAGCTACTGCATTTTGAAAGAACAAGATCCTACTTATGTTTAGCTTGTTATCTTGTAATGGGCAGAAGCAGCATTCTCTTTCAGAACTGCTGGTTAATTACAAAACACACGTTCATAACAATGACTTGAAATACATCTGAATGTTATTGAGCTTCTTCGACACTTTTAAGAATTAAGAATCCGTTCGTGATAGATTTTGCCGATTGCCATCAGATGTACATTGTCCAAGTAATATGTACAACGGTATAGATTGTGCTACAAATAGTTACACAGTTAGTGGATCAGACCATCTTCTCTTTACCTCAGTTTTCCACCGTACCTCCCTGAGCTTCCCATCGACCCCATAATCCCTTTCCATAACAAGGTTGATTCCTTCATCTGAGTACCAGCCAACTCCTATGCAAAGGACACCATCTTTGTTAACATCGACATAAGCCGTAACACCACCTGGAAGCCAAAGCACAGTGACATCCTGCATATCCAGCATCTCTTCCTCTCCGAAATACACTGTACTCTCAGGCAAACTTCTCTTCTTCAAGGTTTCTGTACAAAGGTAAACAAACGATGCACCATTGCCGTCCTCAGCCATCATCTCCTCACCAACTATTGATACTGGAGTAGCACTCACCTCGAAGACCTTCCAGGATCCTATCAGTTCCGATGGTTCAGTTCGTTTCCGTTGAGAAAATGGCTTTAAATTGAACTCCATATCACTGGTTTAACCGGTAAGAAATTAGGCCTCACTAAATGAGAAGACATGCGTGGTAGATTTCAGTGATATCAAATCCAAGACACTTTTTCTCATAGCAAATTCCCCATCAAAAGTATGCTTCCACGAAACTAACATGTAACATATTTCAACTGAAAAATAGATAAACAGGGAAAAAATTTCTGGCACAAAACCTAACTATATGAATAAACTGGTTCATAAGTACTTACATATCATATCATAACAAAGCGATATGAAGAGGAAATAAACATGAGACGTGAGCATGATAATTATACTACTAATCCCAAATCAAATAAAGGAAATGAGCAAGAGAAGTTAAGTACCCGTAATCCTAAACCCTAAATCCTGAACATCAAGCATCAAAGTCGAAGTAGCAAGAGGGACTAAAACTAAGTACCTGTAATCCTGAATATTGACAGGACTGGCCCATTCTTCTTCATAAACAGCAACTCTCATTATTTGTATTTCTGAACCACCATTGTTAAACTCTATTGTATGAACAATCCGAAGTCTTTTATGGCAACCTTTGACCAAACACTAAGCATGAAAAGCAATTAAGATAATCAACAACAAGATTCTTGCTGTAAGGGATAAACTCAAATCATTCCAAACTCACTTGCTCAAATTTGTAAGTTGGAGAAAGGTAATACTTAGTATCATCAGCTTCCCCAACTGGAATATCAACTGGACCCCTCGAGCAAGATCCATCCTGCAAACCAACGGAACAAAATACATGATTTTGATGCACACCAAAGTGAAACTAGAACAAAATTTGCAGTTACTCGAAGATGCCAGTCGTGAAGAACTTCTGAAATGAGGAGAAATAAAATCAATAACTTGTGCAATTCACAAACTCTATTCCAAATTTCTAGTACCCCACATAACAAATTTAAGAACCATGCTTCACAATGTTAGAACTGAGCATGGAGGGCAGAGAAACTCATACCTCAAAGAAAACAAGGCCAGTTTCATTGCCCATGAGATCTTCTTCCATTAAATCACTTGCTTCGAGCTTAAAAGATCCAAAATCAGGCATAACATGAATTCCTGAAACAGCCACATCCTTCTTTTCTTTACTTCTATTATTCCCTGCAACTTTCAGTGGCACTTCACCGTAAGGGTTTAAGGTCACCCAATTTATCTTCCTTTTAATTTGAGACGTTAATCCTCCAGATTGTGAAGGTACAGATTCAACACGAGAAAGGGTATAACAATCATATAAGTTCTCGTCCTTCTTTCCAATTTCAATCGGCTCCATTTCAGCGGTAATCGGAGAAAATACAGCCCCAACCCCTTTCCATATGCCACTTACACTACTTGCAAACGTATTCCAAACTGGTTTTATTACAGGCTCCTAGAAACAAAACAAGACGAAGAACATGTTCTATGTTAAGATCAGTTTCAGGTACAAGATACTATGACAAAAAGACCAGAAAAATCCCACGTATATCAAACTTGTCTCACTACCCATTAAAGCAACATACTCGAGCAATATCAAAAACAGGAGAATACATATATAGGCTAACCTGTGTTTGAAGAACAGTCTCGACCTCCATTAACATAGCACCAGAAACCATAATTCTACCGCCTTTGTTCCGATTCCCTCTAACCGCTCTTTTCCCTCCCTTCTTCCTCCGTTTACCTCTCTCCCTTTCCCTTTCCCTTTCTCTCTGTGCATTGGCCTTTGCCTCGTCATTGTCGACGCTCCAAACGTTGTCCTTTTTACCCTTCACTTTCACCCCATCTTGTTGTCGGGGTTTGTTGTGACATCGGGCTGTGAATCTTTTAGGGGTTAGTCTGGAAAGTTTTGAGCTAAGGGACAGGTGCTTAGAGGTGGAATTCGATTTGAAAACCCCGAACTTGAGGTTTGCAGTGAAGGTCTTGCAGAGATGAACACTTGGTGATTGCATACCTTCAAACGAAGAGTAGTTTCAGAGAAGATTGAGATAACAGTAAAGATGGTTCTTGGTAGGAGAAGACTGTGGAATTCACTAGTAACGAACTCAACGTCGCTTAGCCCAATAACAACTAGTTTCGAGCTTTCTTCGCACAAATTCGTGGGTTCTTCTTCAAGGCTCGTATGGGCTTCGATTAGGTGTTGAGGAAATTTGTCAATATATGTTTTATTAAAAAATAGGAAAAGGAGATAAAATAATATATTCTCATTATTTATTTTCCTGTCACATCTACACGTAGATTTATCAAAAATAGCCTCCCTATTATATAAGAATAAGGCTGCGTACTATCAGACTTTCTCAGACTCTACTTTACTGCGAGACTTCGAACTGAATATGATGATGATAATGATTATTAGTATTTAGTTTAGAAATTGAATTGTTTTAATGGAGGAATTCGCAGTTGCTATTATTTGGATGCACACTAAATAAATCTCAGAATTGATGCAATAACCTACAAATCATACTAATCAGGTACTCCACATTAGACAAATCTTATACGACAGATTCGATCAAGAAAACATAAATAGAGAATTCGAATACATAATCTTTTTTTATTTAATCAGTAAGGTTTCAGCAACAAAATAATTAGATAAGGTGGGACCAAAATCATGAACAAACTTCACCTCATGTCGTTTTGCAGGGAGCAATTGTTAGGTAAGAGCAATACCAACATCATCTAAAAAGCCAATAAGTGCCTCATAAAGTTCTTCAACTTAAGGAGATAATGTTAAAAGGTAAAGTTAAATTTTATAGTTTTATTAAATTAAATAATATTTTTTAAACATAAATTACTTAACACATAAATAAAAATAATATGATTAATATCTAAATACTATTTTTTAAAAAATAGGAGGCTTGAGGTCACATTATTTGTCAATTGTCTACATTCAAGCATTTTTAATGGATCAATTTAAGTCCAACCCCAGGTCCAATTTTTTAAGTAAAATAACATCGTTGTATTTAAAATAGTTCTGAGCAGCTTAAACTCGAACTCAATTTAAAAAAAGCTATTTTGTTTTAAAAAATAACTTTTTAAGTAAAACAGACGACAGTTGTCTAGATTCAGATGAGTTAACTTACAGGTTAAGGTCAGATTCAGATCAATTCAAAGTCTAATTTTTTTAAGTAAAATAACATCGTTTTACTTAAAAGAATTCTAAGCAGCTTAGATTCCAACTCAATTAATAAAAAGTTATTTTATTTAAAAAATAACTTTTTAAGTAAAACAGATGACAATTGTCTATATTCAGGTAGGGCAACTAAAAGGTTAGGGTCAGACTCAGATCAACTCGAGATCTAATTTTTTAAAATAAAATATAATCATTTTGCTTAAAAGAGTTCTAAGCAGCCCAGACTCTAACTTAATAAAAAACATTATATATTTTTAATGTTAAAAAATTATTTTTAAACATTGACTTAACTGTGGTGGCCATTGCTATCCCAAGGACCATCCTACCTTTTTATTACGCTTTAAAATTAAAGGGCCTTTTCCTTTTGACTAATTAAAAAGCAGAAAGAAAAGAAAGTATTCCTTTTCATTTTGACGAGTCACGTAAAGTTTAATCAGTTGGGCACTTTCTGAGTGTTTCCCGACCACAGTTCCCCTCTCCATTACCTGTCTACACGTGGCACTCACGCACCATACTCTTTCGCCCACCTCAACTTCAAGCCTATCAAGGTCCATGTGATGCTTTCAAGAAGATGGGAGGCATATGTAATGTCGTTTTGGATCTCCTCTTTTCTATTATTTTTTTATCAATATTTATAAATTTATCACGAGTTATTTAATTTTATTTAAAATTTAAATAATAATCAGACCTTTCAAATTTTAAAATCATTTAATTTCTAATTTACTTTTTAAAGATATTTTTTAGTACCTGTTTAGTTAAACTTTTGGAGGGTGAATAAGTATTTTTTTCATCGCAAAGGCTTTTAAAAAAATAAATGAGTGTTTGGTTATAAAATAAAAAAATATTTTTTAAAATAGATATAACTTTTTTGGCAGCTAAAATACAGTTTTTTAAGAAACTTAAATTTGGAGCTTATTTAGTAAAATTTTCAAATAAATTAGTAAGCCTATTTTTAGTCTGTTTTGTCCTTATGTTTTACACATAATTTTCACAATATCTACAAACTTATCTTTGCGTTTATTTTGAGAATTATATAATATTATTAAAAAATTTTGTATGTTTTAATATTTATTTTTGATATCAGTTTAACTTATGTTATAATCCATATAAAAGATTTGGTTAGATATATTTTTTATTTATGTTTTATATGGTTTAAAATTATATAATAATTAATACATTGTACTTTGTATATTGTTTAATACTTTGAATAATATTTATATGCATAAATAATTTTTATTACAAAATAAAATATAATTAAAATTAAAAGTACTTTTTATTTTTATATTGCCAAACAGTCTATTATATGAAGTTTTCTTAAAAAAACTATTTTTTAAATGACAATCAAACAATCAACTAATTTTTTAGAAAAATTTTTATAAAAAAAGTTCTACTAATAAAAACTCTTTTAATAAAAGCTTTATTAATATAAGCACATCTAAACTGACATTTATATATCTACAGATCGACGTCTCAAAAAATGAAAATCCGCTTGTGTTGTCGATGTTGATAATATCGTTGCTAGATATTTAGAAGAATCTGTTTTTTTTTTAAGCGGAAGAATCCTTAGGTACTATTTTTAGTTGTACATAGAGATTAACATAATAATCTATAAATCACACTAAATAAGTTCTGTACGATTAATTCGATCGAAAAAGCGTAAATAAAGAGATTCCAACACAAAACTTTTTGATCCTGCAACCCTACTCTGCTAATTCGACGACTCCTACGAGAATCCAATCCAATACAATTATTAAACTTTGCAGCTGGCACCAACACCAGGGATGCCACTTTTCTTCAAATGTTAATTGGACAAAGTAGCTAAAAATTTAGGTTGCTTTCCGATGTACATACATAGAATAGCACCCAGGAACATTGGTCTTGGCAATAAACAGATTGTACGCTGAATTGGATTATTTCTAATGTTAGTTTCTTGATAGGCACGACATGGATGCCATATCTGCACTAACATTTGACAAAATCTATGCCACCACCAGCTTTAAGTATCTTCTGATTCCCATAGCATTGAAACCGTCCACGAGATGGCTTTTTTATTATAAAACGGTTGTAATGATCATGAGATCCCATTTCTTAGTTTAATCTATTTAGATTCGGTTTCATTCGCTTTTTATTATTAAAATTAATTAATTAATTGATTAATTTTTATAAACTAATATATTTTATAAATAAAAAAAACATATTAAATTTTACATAATATTTTTATTTAAAATTTAAAATTTTCAATACAATTTTTAATTATTGATAATGAATCTCAGCAGATTTCTAATTTCTTTAAATTTGTAATTAAAATTTAAAAACTATAAACATTAAATTAAGACCTATCCAAATTTATCTTAATCTAACTTAAGTAAAATTATTCAATTAGAAATATAAAGACAAAATGATTAATAAATAATTTTAATTTGGTTTGATCCATCTTAGTTAGTTTTTATTACAATATAGCTAAAGATTAAGAATTTTTTTTGAAATAGAGAAACTCGTAATCGCTATTATTTAGATACACATTGGGTAAACCTGTAGATTGACACAACAGCTTGTAAATCACGTCAACTAGATACTCCGCACTAGGTAAGCCCTATAAGATAGACTTGATTAAGAGAGTGTAGGTAGTGAGATTTGAACGCAAAACTTTTTGACCCTATGCTCTCCCACTACACTAACTCGACTACCCCTAAAGGGCTAAAGATTAAGAATGATAATGAATAGAATACACTCTAAACTCTTTAAACTTGCATTTAAATTATAATAATGAAAATTGGCATTATCTAATAAGTTCAAATTATTTAGTAACGATAACATAATTAAAATTAATTATATATAAATATTTTTTAATCTATTTAATTGGAATTTTAATCTTATTATTATTCTTATAAAAATTCTTGAGTTTAAAATTTTTTATATATTTTAAAGATTTAAATTAGTTGGCACAAGTTTATTATAAGTCATAATTTTATTATTAATCAAGTATAATTAAATAAATTTTTTAAATAAATTTTAAAAATAAATATGACGCTTTTAACTTAAAATTATAAAATAAGAATTTAGAGTTATTATTATTCAAATACTCGTTAATTAAAATATTAAATATACAATATTTTCTTTTCGTTGTTCACGTTCTAACTTTTACACATGCACACGTTGACGTGTTAATCACTCATAAAGACCACTTAGTATATACTAGTAAACAACTAAACAAAGCTATCTGATTTTGCCATAATACGTTTAGGCCAAGCCACGTGTAGCGAGGAATAAAGAGGAAAAGCATAAGAACTTTACGAGCAATGCATTTATTATGTTAAAGTAGTCAACTTTGTTGAAAAAGAGCGACCCATGCGCGTGGATCGTTGCCCTAATTTGGAGGTAATTATCATGGGCGGGCAAGTACAAATGATGCTATCGTGGGACCTCTTCGCTTAAATGAACTCATACCCATCATGACCATGGACCACGTACCGCAACAACCCATGTGGACTTTTGCCCTTTTACGCAAGGTCAAATTCGTCATTTCTCAATTTATATATTGTTTTTTTTACAAATTATGGATAATTATTTATTTATCTATTTATTAATAAAAAATGATAAAATTTGATACCTTATATTTTAATACATCTCATCATTATTCATTATTATTACAAAACCATGTAAATTACATTTTTAATTTTAATCTAAACACTAAAAAATTGAAAAATAAATACTAAATATGACTCTTTATTTTTTTTGTATACAAGAGGAAAAAACATACTACATGAGTGCTCGGAGGTACACTGCTCCTAGCACACCTCGATGCAGAAGTTCCTGGACACCTAAAGGGAGCTCCTGAAGGATATGTAAGTCCGGACTTAACCCGCTAGCGAGGTGAGCGAGATTATCGACACACTGGTTTTTTTCTTAGAAGACATGCTGAATGCAAACCGTCCACTCCCGTTGGAGCATCTGCTGGATTCCTGTTACCAAAATAGAGAACTCAGTCAATCCAAAAGGGGGATCAAAAAGCATGTTAATAACCTCGAGAGAATCTGTTTCGACCAGCACCCCGCGATAAAATTTAGTATTTTTCTTTAATAACAAAAAATGACATGGCATTAATTTGTAGGTTTGATTCTTAATTTTATTGATAAATAAAAGACTCTGAACTATAAATATTTAGCTATACACAGTTGAAAATGGTTAATTTAAATAGAAAAATATCAAATTTCAAAAATCAAACGTAAAATTAAATTGATAACACAAAAATTTAAAGTTTAAAAGATACAAATTGTTATTAATCAACTAAAAATTAAATAAAATTAACGTATTTGAATATGGTTGAAATAAATTGCCCTTCTTTAATAAAAAATATATTATTAAGTAAAAATTAATTGATTTATTTTAGTTTATAAGCACTTATTAATTTTAAAAAATGACCAATTAATTAACAAACTTATCAGTTTTTAACAATAAGAATTATTAAAATAAATCGAACCAAAAAATTTAAAACTAAATTAAAAAATTGGAAAGTTCTAAATTTTTTCGGTTGAACTAGTTCAATATATTGAATTTTTAATCATTAATTTTATATTCAATTAAAATATAATTAACTATGATGATTGGCAGAGAAAATATAAAATATAAAATAAAATAGAGATAAAAATAAATATCACCTAATAATTAGGCATAAAACGCCAATTTATCATCGTGATTAACTATCCTCTCTGTCTCTAAAATATCGAGTGTTCCTGTCCCAAACGAACGCCTCCCAAGCTTCCACAACTGGCTAAGAAGAGAGAGAAGCGCAGAGAGATGGAGAGATAGAGAGCGAGAGAGAGAGAGAGAGAGCACTCTCTCTAACTTCCAATGGGCTGATTCTAGCGGATCTTGAAACCCTGAGTTTTCTTGGAAAATTCTTGGAAACTTTCTTGCATTTTCTTTTCTGTTTAAAGATTCTCTTTAGTTCTTTCAAGGATCACTTGCCTTTTTTTTTTTTTCTTGAACGCGTTTGGTTCCGTTAATAGAGTAACCGAACTAGGTTCTTTTCTGGAGCGAAGAACTAGAACCTCTCGTTCTCTGTTCCTTCGCAGGAGTGTAAGTTCCGAATCAGTTATTGCTGGTTCCGATCCCGTTCTGGTGCAGATTTATTCCGCATTTTGAGAAAAGTCTCGTGTCGGTTCTGTGATTTGGTTGTTAGTTCGTTTCGAGTAGTGAATTGTTTGGTTAGAATTGGTTTGTTGTTTTTGTTTTGAAATGGTGAAGTGAATTTAAAGGATAGAGATATAAAAAGAGAGTGTGGTGATAGAAGAGTAAAAATGGATGATAGAGGAGGTTCATTTGTCGCTGTCAGGCGAATATCTCAAGGACTTGACCGAGGCAACAGTGCTTGCCATTCAACTTCTGGTAATTTTGTTCACTACATTATTTAATCTTTTTTTTCTTTTTGCTTTTTTTAATTTAGCTATTTTAAATTTTACACTCTGTAGTCTGTACGAATCTACTTTTCTCAGTTTGGAATCTCTCTTTCTCTTCTCAAGATAGAACTCACACTTAGGTTTTAGTTTCTTCTTCTTTTTTTTCTTTGGGAATTTTTGATCTGCAGTTTATGATTAAGTTACTTATGATTAGGTTTGAGTACTATCAAAACACTCGCTAGCTTCATGTTTGCTGATTTACAGAATTGTTTTGGTAGGTGGCCTTATTGTATATATCGATACATTTTTTATTGATCTCCGCCCTTCAATTTCGGATCGTAACTGAATATTATTAGGATGTTTTCCAACCTGATAATTTGGAACCGCCACAAGCACGTTTTGGTAGGTTGCAGTTGCACAGCGTTTTGAAAAACGTTTGGGTTAAAGTTATCATTTTCTATGCGCAATGTCCATGGTTTGTGCATAATCTCTTTCCACCTTTTCTATTCGAAATTTTTATGCCTGTACCTGAATAATAGCATGTTTGGCCGTTGAAATTGCGCCATTAACAGACAGGTTATCTTGGTACAGCCGAGGTTGTGGCAGGATCAGCAGCATGGCTTGGGCGTGGTCTCTCTTGTGTTTGTGCGCAGAGAAGAGAGAGTGATGCCCGCCCCTCCTTTGATTTGACACCTGCCCAGGTTTTCTTCTTTCTCTGAACTATTCATTTGTCTCTGTGTCATTTAAGTGCCATTATTAATGGGCAAAGAAGCTGGTGAGAGGTTCTCTTTTAAGCTTGATCACAATATCTTGAACAGTTGTTTTCTTCCATTAATTTGAATGCGTGGTTTGAATTGAGTAGACGTTAAGGATCACAAGCATCAGAATATAGATGTGTTATCTCGATTATGAAGACTTGTATTACGCTATGATTGTTCAAGATCTCAAAACCATATTACTTCTTAATCTGTTTTATGCTGCTTCGTTAATTTTCAGGAGGAATGCTTGCAGCGATTACAAAGCAGGATAGATGTTGCCTATGACAGTTCAATCCTTGAGCACCAGGTACATGCCTATTCAGGTCCAGAACTTAGAGCAAAATTGTTTGTCTACTATTTAATTTTCGTGGTTCGAGGCCAGAACTTGTATAAGACACATGATCATAATTTGGGAGGTTTGTTGTTAATTCTCATATGTTATTGCCTTAATCCAGGAAGCTTTGAAAGCTTTGTGGAATGCTGCCTTTCCTGAAGAAGAACTTCATGGTTTGATATCTGAGCAGTGGAAGGAAATGGGGTGGCAAGGAAAAGATCCATCAACAGATTTTAGGTAAGCTGAAAATTCATCTAGGTTACTGGCTTATTTCATTCTCCCTTTTCTCTTTCTCCCTTTGTTGCTGATGTTAAGTTGATGATACTTGATTTTTTGTTAACAGGGGTGGTGGTTTTATATCATTGGAGAACTTGTTGTTCTTTGCTAAGAATTTCCCGGTATGCCTTCTTATACGTCCTTTGTTCAAAATTCTTGTGCTTTAAGAGCTTTCATTAGTCTTCTTGAAGTTTAATTGGAGCTTAGGCTCTTATGCATATTTTCCCCTCTTAATCAAATGTTCTTAATTCAGTTTCTGGACTATGCTCTCAATTCTTCACGTTTTAGTAATTTTGTAGGTCCTCTAATTGTCGATCAACAACAAAGGTGGAAAGAAAAAAGGCAAATGAATTATAAATTGGATCTCCAATTTCAAGACATTTTTTACATGGCTTAGTTCAGTTAGTGCAAAATTTCAGTGACGCTTGTTCTGGTGAAGATGGGTGTCCTAAATATATGGAATATGATGCGAATCTAGTGGTTGTCTATTGTTGCATCTTAATGTGCTTGAATCGTTGCTCTTCATTTTAATTTGAACATTGGTAGCCCACTGCATAGATTCTATAATTTTTAGCCCTCTATGTAAGGCTTCATAAGTGTGCTATTTTCTGCACCAGTTAAGATCAGCTTATATCTTACTTTCCAATGCAGACTTCATTCCAGGATCTTCTTCAAAAACGAGAGGGTGATCGATCAGTGTGGGAATATCCCTTTGCAGTCGCGGGTGTGAATATCACATTCATGCTCATTCAGATGCTTGATCTTGAAGCAGGTCATTTTCTGAATCAGCTGGAATTCTTTGATTCTCTCCAGTTATAGACATCATCTTGAGTGTTCTAACGCCTAAATTTCCATTTGGTTAATATTTCATACTGATGCTTGCTTTTCAAACTATCCATTTGCCTTGTCTTTAATGGACGTAGTGTTACCCTGGGAACATCATGGGTGTCATTTTATGCTATCTAATGTCGTGTTTAAGCAATCAGGAATTGAGAGTTGATCTTTCTGGAGATTGATTTGTGTGCTTCAATTTTGCAGTCAAACCACGTACAATGGTAGGAGCAATTTTCTTGAAATTTCTAACAGGTAATGTTGACAATATCAGTGCGCTTACCTGGGCTGAGGAAATTGATAGCTCAAATGTATCTTGCTTTTAACTTGTCAGAGAATGAATCAGCATTTGACCTTCTCTATTGCATCACTTTCAAGCTGATGGACCAGCAATGGCTTACAATGCGTGCTTCGTATATGGACTTTAATGTACGTTTTCATCTCCCTTCAAAGTTCCCTTTAGATTAAATGAAAAAGGCTTCCTTGCAGCACGAACAGTTGCCTTTCTTATTTTGTTTTAAAATTTGATAACTAGATATCCATGGGTATAAGATTGTTGTCGGTGATGTTCCAATAATCGACTTTCAGTTGCAGTAGTCAGCATTTTCAATTCACTTGTTTGAAATGTTCTATCAACAGACTGTCATGAAAGCCACAAGACGTCAACTTGAAAGAGAGCTGTTGTTCGAAGATGTATCACGGTTAGAAGATCTGCCATCTTACAGCCTTCTTACTAGATAGTATAGAGTAGGAGACTTAACTGTCTTCTAACAGCGTCTTGATCGGAACGGTCACTGGTTACGTTTTCTTCTTTTCGCGTTTGCCACCCCCTCTGCTTGTCGTCCTTTGCCTTTTTTGACTAGATGTGTGTACATCGCGATATGGTGCTCCTCTGCGTAAGTTTGACCAGAAGCCATGTCAGTGAACTCCTTGTTCTCGGGAAAGGGATTGTTGAGTTTTCCAGGTTTCTTGTAGCGGAAAAAAGATTTTCGACTTGCAAGAATGAAACCACTGATAAAGCGTTTAGGCTTTCAGATTTATGTGCAAGAATGACCGTTTCACTTGAGCTTAAAGATTATATAGATATGTTTCAATTTCATTTCCAGTTTGCCATATACAAATTTCAAATTACTGAACCATTCAAAGTTCATTGTTTAGCTATATCAACCCCTTGCATAATTTGATATGATCATCACAACCAGTCCGAAACTTTCTAATGAAACAGAATCTGAAAAAGTTTAATAATACGCAGCCTTATTCTAATCATGATATGATACTGAATCAAAATTTGCAAGCTAAGCCGATATATGCAATTATTTAGAGTTGATTTTCTTTAAAACTTCATAACATTCATAATGACCTCAAAATCCAAGTAACTCAGAACAAACTAAAGTTCCAACACAGGAAATTCCAGTAACTTTGGGGAAACATAAACTGAACTAGGCTTCTTCTGTTCTTAACCAACAGTTCACTCATAGATCCAAGGATGAAGGCTGCTCTCCCAGCAAACAGGACCATCTGGGAACCACAGTGCAATTTCCTTCCTGGCACTCTCAACTGAATCACTTCCATGAATGACATTCCTGCAAGAACAATTATATCAAAGTTGCAAGTTACCTTATAAGATTCTAATGGCCATCATCCACAAGCTTTGATGAAGAGGGTTTGTTTCATTTACATAAATTTACCTTCCAATCTCAATAGCAAAGTCACCGCGAATGGTTCCAGGAGCAGAGTCTGCAGGGTTTGTGGCACCAATAATCTTGCGGCCAGTAGTAACAACATTCTTTCCCTCCCAGATCATGGCAACAACAGCACCAGAGATGATATAGTCAACAAGTCCATTGAAGAATGGCTTGGCAGACAAATCCTGGTAGTGCCTCTCAGCAAAAGCACGTTCCACAGTGATCATCTTCAGACCTGAACCAAACAACAGATACCAATTTCTCATCAGAAAACAACCTTGGCAATGCAAGAATTCTGAACTAATGACAATCCCACAAATCAATTCGTAGGAGGACAAAGGAAGTACCTTTAAGAGAGAAACCCTTCTTCTCAAATCTGCTGATGATTTCACCAACCTGAAAACACACCAGATTATGATAAAGAGGTCCAAGAACCTACGAATTCATGTCTAATCTTTCCCAAATCCATATCAGATTAAAACTTTCTAAACTCATAAAGAACCCATGAATCAAAATACAAACTACCAAACTGAAACTTGATAAAGAACAACAATTAAAAGTACCCAGAAGACCAGCCACAGTTGAAAGAATCAAACGTGAAAAAGTAACATCAAGACTTTGAGAAATGTAATAACAAAACATACAAGGCCTCTCTGGACCCCATCGGGCTTGATCATGATGAAGGTTTGCTCCATTTTACCCTCTCTCTCTCTCTCTGTCGCGTCGTCTCTGAGTTGACGGTTCTTGTACGTAGTGAGAGAGTAACGAGGTTGCGGGCAGTGAACACAAAGATCTTAGCTTTTATACGTCAATCGATGACCTAAACCTAATTCCTAACGAATATTCGAAAGTGGAATGCTAAGGGCCTACTATTATGGAATTTGGGCTCATCGAACCAGATATTTGCTGGAAGCAACCATGAAACATACAGAAACATGAGTTCAGTATATCGTAAAAGGGTCTTGTCTGAAGTGGAACTTGGACCTAGAATGAAGCCCTACTGAATCATCACAGGCTCTAACAGGTAGACGATGAAAATTCAGAACCATCTAAGGTTTAGGAAACTATGAATTCAGCTTTTCAACGAAGCTTTTAAATTTTAAATTTTAAATTTTTTTACCTAATTTTTGGTCTGATTTTAAAGACATCCGCCAAATTAAAATGTAAAATCTTCAGTTACTCTGTCCAATCTTGTTTCATTAAATCTTATTTATTGTAGGATTCACATAAATATGTGGATAAAATTTAATAGAATAGGATAAAAACACCGTAACCAAAAGGGGAGATCTGACTTAGCTTCTTCTTTTTCTTGGGTACTTTGTTTTGATTTCGACGTATAAAGTTGAGTGGCAAACACGTTGGAAGATAAAAAGATTCAATATGTGGAAGAATGCACACTTACGTATTAATGTGATTAACATTGTGTTTCACGTGTGATTTTATGAATTGTGAACATCCTTATCCACTTAATCCATAATCACTTACATATTTTTTAATAAATAATATAAATGTTATAATTATTATGTAATATTTTATACATTATATAATCTAATTATATTATTTAACGAGTTAAAAATTCATATTTAATCGATACTTTCCTATTCACTTCAATATTTTATAAATCCAAGACGTAATTGATTAAATATAAGTTAGCCCTTTTGTAATTTCAAATTAAAATTTAATCATATTTGAATTATTCGACTTAAATTATTTATGAATCCTTCAAATTTTATCATTATTTCGAGGGAGGAGATCCTCTGTATCCCTATCTTGTATTGGATGGTTGAGATCAAAGGGGGACAGAGGGTACTGGATAAAAGGAGACAGAGGATCTGCTCCCTTATTTCGAGATCCGGTAGATTCGTTAATATTGTTAATAACAGTAAACTACTGTATTCAACAGTAAGCTACTGCTTCATGTATCTTTCACCTTTTCTTTTTGGCAAAGGACATACAAATAGTTACACTTTACACTATACATTAATGTGTGCATGAAATCATAACATGTTAGAACCATAGCACTCTACATTCTACATTCTCTTTTGGCATATACCAAAGAAGATACTTTACCCAAACTTAAGCCAATGGTTTTGAAGATATAACTTCATGATTATAAACGAGCAACTTTACTGGTAGTATAACTATCCTTCCAATGGGTAGAAGAAAACTGGTGATGACTGACTTAGTGCTCAAATTACCATAGGTCATATGTTAAAAAACTGAGAAATCTTTATGCCAAGGTTGGTAAAGATTGTGAAGTCTCACCTGTAAGAACAATAGGTTCAAAGTTGCAAGCCAACCATAAGCATAAGCATAACCATATATTCCATTGTTTCTCTGAAACTGAAACCAAAAACAAAAAGGACTTGAGTGGGGAAACAGACAATGTTAGAGACAGAGTGGGATCCACCAAATTATCTGATGCCTCACTCTATCATCATGAAATTGGAAGAACCTTTTTGAAAATTGATTGAGAAGGCCATGATTGCTGCATGGAATTCAGTATATACAACCCTTCGGCTATCCCTCTCTTGTTGCTTCGACTTGTAAATCTTTTTTGGGTGATCTATTCATTACCCTTTTGAACTTTGAATCTCGAAATCATGAACATGTCGGATCCGTAGGTAAAGCTTTTCTTTTTCCAATATCTAACAACAATTCCTTCTTCTTTCTTGGCTTGCTTTGGTTTGCTTAGATTGTTGGTACCGAACCACTTGGTTTCTTACACTTCTGAATGGTTCAAACGAGACTAGACGACCACTGTATGCTCCTATTACCTGGTCTTGAAAAGTCTGGAAAGTATAAAACCAGATGGGCCTCAGGAACAGTGAAAACATTAACTGGTCGTTAATTTTAAGGATCGACGAACAAACATCCTCAAACACCTGCCTTTTGAGTTTTGATATATATATATATATATATATAACCTGTCATAAGCGAAGTTATTGCACGTGCCAAGTGCTGTTCTTACATGACACAACAAGTTGCTGCTAATTCACTTTGATCTGATGTTTGAACTGACATATTCTGCAATTATTATTAGGTACAGAAGCAGTCACTTACCATCGTCATCCTCACCCACATCCACTGCTTTTTCTCGCCTTAGCATTGGCTTCCATGTATATTCATTCGCTTGAGATATGGTTTTCTTGATTAAATAGTAATCATCTCGGCAAGAGTATATAACAAAAAAACTTAATGGTCTTTAATACCAAAATATATTTAAATGTATATTTGAAAACACCTATTGATTATTTCTGAGACCAATCCATCAAACTTATCTTTGTTATCATTCTTCGCTGGTCTCAACTACCATCTTCAGTTTTACGTTTAACCTGTTAGAATTTTGTTTAATCAGATTTCTATCGTATCAAAACATATAGCAGGTCGTTGTTTTTCAGGATCATGTTAGCTTTGACAAGCATTCAGTTCTGGTGGAGATTGGAGAATGTGCAGAACCAGAACCCATCAGAATCACGAACGATTTGGCGTTTATAGAACTAGAAACCAAAATGAATACTCCCAATGCAAGTCCTACATTGATTTGCATGCAAGGTAACCCTGCAAATCTCCGAAATCTCGCTACAGAATCCAAGAAGTTAGCAGATCATTGCCTCCGCAAAACAATGGTGGCTCACGCTTAACCTACTTTCCTGAAACTGAATCATTAATAACTCCATATCTCCAAGTGGTGTATGAGCGATTTGTAGGAAACGAGAAAATTCTTTTACTGCAGAGTCGAGAGACTGTGTAGAGAGCTTAAGTGACCGACGAACACGAAACCGTTTGGAGATATTTCTACAGAAAAAAAAAATCATTTTCTTGTATGCTGATGATGGCTTCAGGGTACGTGCTTAGATTAAGCAACTTCATGGAATTATATCCAATTGAACTGAAGTTTATCCTGGAACGTTCGTTTTTTCAGTCAGGAACAGAAAAGTAGATTGGGACCATATCGAAAAACGAGACGAAAAATTAAAAAATATTAAAAATTTTATTAATTAATTATTTTGTTAGGTGTTTAATTTAATATAATTTTAATTATTTAGCATGATACATGGCATCCTTACTTTACCATAACATACACGTAAGTTCCGTTAATGAGACATTATTGTCGGATTATGTTTGAGAAAAATTGAAACTTTAATTATCTAATTATCTTTTTTTTAAGTTTAGACTATAAATAAAAAATTAAGACGAGATTTTTTTAAATAATCCTAATATAAACTTAAGATATTATAAATTTCTTCAGCAGGAAACATTGAAAATAGGATTTTTTTTTAAATCTCTATATTATCAAATACAAAAATCTATTGAATTTGAGAATTGAAAATAAGACGAAAATTAAATAAACCGAGAACAAAGTGGATCTTAAAACTATTTTCTCATATCAAGAAAAAGAATTTGAGAATTTAGTTGGAGAGCAATAATTTGTTTTTAAAAATTTTGAAATTAGTTCAATATAAAAAAGTATTAAAAATAGAAAATTATGACATTTTTTAATGAAAAATGAATTCAAATTTTATATTTGAAAAAAGAGATAAAAACTTTTATAAATATATAAAATTTATTAATCAACTCTTAGTTAATTATTTTTTAAATATAATTTTCTAATTTGAAAATACATATAAAAATATTTATTGTAAGTAATGCATGACAACATTCCAGTGAAGCACTCACATATATATAAGGGTGATCAAGAAAACCTACGAACCCATGAACCGGACCTGAATCACATAAATCAAACCTGTAAATAAGGTTAACTGAACCTAAGTTCAAGTTTGGTTCGAACCGAACCTGAAAAATCAGGTTTATAGTTCAGGTTCAGGTTTTTAACTTGTAGTTCTAGGTTTAAACCTGAATCTGAAACACTCAACAAAATCTATCATATATTTAGATATAATTTAAGAGGATATTAATAATAATAAATTCATTAGTATTTACTATATTAATTCTTGAGTAAAAAAAGAAGAAAAGGAAAAAACTACTTTAATTCTATGTTATTAAACGTTAATCTTAAACATTTCTATTATAAGAACAATTAATGCATAACACTCATTACTTCTACTTCAAATAGTAATTAATATGTGTTAAGGTTATTGATCGAAGTATTAAACTATTAATAGAAAAATTCATTGACTAAAATTATATAATCATTTAGAGATTAATTAAAGAAATTAATAGGTATAAAACACATTTATTAAGAAATCCTACAATTTTAGTTTTTTAAGGCACATATATTAACTTAGATATTCATGAGATATTATAAACATTAAACAAGCAAGTAATGCCGATCCTTAAAAATATATAATATAATTGCTAATAAATAATAAGCATATAATAATATTGTCTTGTACAAATACAAACATAGTTTTATTTATCTAAGCACTTCTGATTGGAAAGTAATAGAGAGCTCTATTGAAAGTTTATTAAGAAATGAGACATTACCATAAAAAACCTTACAAATGGTTTTGTGTTCAATTTTTGTTAATATAATGAATATTAATCATTTTAATATTTAAATTGAGAATAGCAACGTAGTTTGTTCTTGTATGAATAATTGATAAAATTGCTAATAACACTTATAAATTCAATTCTTCTAAAAAAAAGATAATTCAATCCAACGATCTTAATATAAATATTATAAATTTATGACTAGGATCGCTTGAATCACAATTGATCTTTTATCAAATATCAATCATTGAAATTAAAAAGTTTTTCCCTCGATGAAAACAAAAAATAAATAAAGATCATTCTATTCGTTCAAAACCTTATTAGTTAGAGATAAGGTTGGGTATTAATGAATTTCTCCACGTTCCAGTGAGATTTCGCTTCTATTTGGTTAACTTATATTAGTAGAGTTTTTGTTAGTAGAACTTTTTTTTCCTATAAATCTTTTATGAGAAGAACTTTTCTAAAAAGTCAGTTGAATGTTTGATTATCATTTAAAAAAGAGTTTTTTTTGAAAGAGCTTCATACAATAAATTGTTTGGTAACATAAAAATAAAAAATACTTTTAATTTTAACTATATTTTATTTTGTAATAAAAAGTATTTATGCATATAAATATTATTTAAAGTATATTAAACAATATGCAAGGCACAATATATTAATTATTATATAATTTTAAACCATATAAAACATAAATGAAAATATATATAACCAAATCTTTTATATAGATTATAATATAAGTAAAAATAATATCAAAAATAAATATTAAAACATATAAAAAATCAAATAATATTATATAAATTTCAAAATAAACGTGAAGATGAGTTTATTAATATTGTGAGAATTATGTGTAAAACATAGGGACAAAATAGACTAAAAATAAGCTCATTTATTGATTTAAAAAATCTACTTAAAAAATCATTTGAAAGGCTTATTTTTAGAAACTCCTAATTTAATATTCTTAAAAAGCTGTAGTTTAGCTACTAAAAAAATTATATATATTAAAAAAAGTAAAATTTTTTATTTAACAAGCAAATATTCATTAAAAAAACTTCTAAAGTGAAAAAAATTACTTATTTATCTTTTAAAAGTTCACTGACACAAACACTTCTAACACTTCTACAGTTCTACTGTTATTATTGTTGTCCGCGGTTAATCTCTTTGTTTGTTTTTTTAGGAGACGTATACGTTAATACATCGAAGATTCCAATCGCAGCCTAATTCCAAATTTCAACTTGACCTTTTCATACTTTCTGCGTTTTCTACAGATTTCTTGGTGAGGGACCGGTCCGCCATTGATATTTGACAAGTTTGACGAATTCTTCTTCTCTAAATTTCCATTGTCGGCTCAAAAGTTTCAACATCGAACTACAAATCAACTACTTACTAATTTTTAATTAAAATAATAAATTTTTTTCCCTTTTATTAGTAAATTCTTCTTTCATCATCTTTGGACTAAGGTAGTTCTCTGTCCAAGAAGTCAAAGTTTGTAGTTTCCTATAGACTTCTAAATGCCATTTAGTGATTTGATTACAGTAAAGATGAGTTTATATCAAATGATGAGTTTCTGAGTTTGAGTTTGGTGTTGGTGGTGGTGTTGGTGTTGGTATTGGTATTGGTGTTGTGGGGGAAGTTGGGAAGGTCTTTTCTTTGAATCACAACTCACAAGGTGAGAGTGAAACTTGGAAGTGGGAAGTTGGGAGGAGAGTATGATAGTTTCTTCTTTCTTATCTCTGCTTTTGCAGGTAAGGTTGGAATGGATAGAGATAAAAAGGACACATTTTATATTGGAATTTGATTTGGCAGGATTTGAGAGGCTGCTCTTATATATTTATATAAAAACAATTAAAAAACCATGCTGGCTTATGGTTAATGTAAAAATTTTGATCCTTTCAATTTTTTGATTCGATTTTCAATTTTTTCATTATTTTAACAACTCTCGTTATTAAAAATTGATTAGTTTATTATTTAATCGGTCAATTTTAATAAATAAATAATTTTTTTAACAATTTTTTAAAACTTTTAATTCTTTGATAGATAAAGACAATCTTTTTTAATCACATTTAAAATTTTTAAATTTTATTTAATCTTTAACCAGTTTTATAACATCATAATACTAATTAAACCTTTAAAACTTAAAACCTTTTCTCTTACCGGTTTAACTTTTGGTCCAGTTTTAACACACACGCATATATATATAAATGAATATATACAAATGTATATGTATATGTATATATATGTGTGTGTGTGTGTGTGTGTGTGTGTCTATATATGTGTGTGTGTATATATATATGGCCCTCAAAGGGTGTGGCTTGATGGTTAAGAGCGGGGCTTGACTTTGATTAGGTCCCAGGTTTGATTCCATGCTAGCCCCTCTTGTAAGAGCCTGGAGCAGCCGGGGTTTTACCTGTAGATGGAGAACTAGTTGAGCCCTCAATGATGAAGTGCGCCCGCGTGGCTCACCTGTGAGGTGGTGTGCCAGTTGGGCCCTCAGAGAGGTGTGCCCGCTTGGCCCGTCTACGGAGTTTCCTCGAATCAAAAAAAAAGAAAGAAAAAAGTATATATATATATATATATCTCTTGTTTTTAACTTTCCTTTCAACTTCCATTTGACATGGATGGGAAGCTTTCATGTGCCCCACTACTCATTGCCTCCATGGACTTCTGATCTGATTAATCTCCCATGGTTGTTACTTATCTTATGTTTTGTTCATCAATCAGTACGTTTTTAAAGAGTTTATTCTTTAACTTTTGATAGTATATGATATATTATTTTGAATATTTTTAGTAAATTTAAATAATAGCAATATTTTTAAATAAATGCATTTATAAAAAGATACTTGATATTATATATATATATAAAAGAGCTTGTGTCTTG
Source organism: Erythroxylum areolatum (assembly GCA_024520975.1). Classification (NCBI taxonomy): domain Eukaryota; kingdom Viridiplantae; phylum Streptophyta; class Magnoliopsida; order Malpighiales; family Erythroxylaceae; genus Erythroxylum; species Erythroxylum areolatum. Next base: position 1,116,904 of record JANIJH010000004.1, read on the forward strand.
TAGTTCACAATTTGATCTGTTTGCAGGTCTATTTGCAACACCTGATGTTGTATATTAGTAATTATTAATACAATAAACAATATAAAACTTATATTTATAAAAATAATATAAGTTAGGTCAATGTAGAAGAAGAAAACTTTCTTCAGGTTAGGTCCCTATAAGTCTGTGTTTCAGATTTCCACATTTGCTTCAACAAAAAGTACTCAGCCACCTCTCACTGATCACTTATATTCCCGACCTTTCTTTTCCATTGAAGGCTGATTAGCTAGGCTGCTTGAGACATGATTTAATTTATACTTTAGCAGACCCTATTCTCTCTCCCTTTCACATCCTCTGTATCTTTCCGACCATATTCTACTTCATTCCAACCATATATTTATGTAGGAGTTACATAATGTAACTCAAATGAAGTGAAACAGGCTTAAAATAAGATAAAGAGTACAGAAGATCACGTCTCATTTTCTCTTTCCTTCTCATCTCAGCCTTCTAATTTTTGTAATCGATAGATTTTTATAAAATAAAACAATAAAAACAGGAGATTTGCCCGATAATTAAAATTAATATTAAATAATTCTTAGGTGATTATAAATTTTTATATGTTCTCAATGTATTAATTAGTTAATTAATTCCCCTCATCATAATTTTTTTTTGTGATTTTCACAAATTTTTGTAAATTACGACTAGTTTAATTTATACTTGGGTTTGTTAGTAAAAATAAGGTTGTGTATTACTAGACTTTTTCAAACTCTGCGTCTTAATGAGATTTTTATTGAACGTTATTGTTGTTGTTTTTGACTCGTGTCATTTATAATTATTGCACTAATTTTGTAATTAAAATATTATAAAATTATAAGGGATGGCAATTATTCCAACTGCTAATATATAAAAAAAGATTATAATTTATTGAAGTTTAATTTACTAAAAATATAAACAATTTAATATATATTTAGATTTTATTCTTCCTACATATATATAATCCCTTAATCATATTATTATTCACTTTTACAACATTTCCTAACAAGTTATTTTATAACAACAAAGCAAGACTATAGAATTTTAATTTTGATCATAGCTAAAATTAAATTTTAATTTAATAGTTCAATTTATTGAAATTAACAAAAAAATATTTTCTAAAAAAATAAACATTAACTACAAAATAATATCATATTTAAATATTTTTTCAATTTAATTCTTCAACCTTTGATTTTATTTATTTACTTCATTTCCATGTGAGTCCTGCAAGTTATTTCAGTTCCATTTAACTGAAGAATCTACAAAAAGATGAGAAAAGCAACGTACATGCAAATGAATATTTAGTACATCTTAGTCATTCCTCAAGTACAAGACTGTTGTATATGACTCCCTTATTCGGATACCACTGTGTGTGCTTCCATAAGAGAGATAGAGGAATGAGCTATTTACTGTACAAGTCTTTCATTTCTGTGGACTATGTGCAACAACCCTAGATGAGACCTAAGGAATGAACAAGTTCCATGAAACATTCTTTCAATTCGATGACCTTTACTTGTTGACCAGACTGCACCGCGTGAAACCTAGAGGAGGAGGAGAAGTATATATATATATATATAAATAATTACATAGAAGAAAGGAGTCTGTAGTTATGGAGTTAACTAGGGTTGGTGGGGTAATGGAAGGAGAAAGAGAAGCTCCAAATTACGACCTGCAGGTCTCGTTCTCGACTCCACCAGCAATCCAGGAGATGGGGTTTGTGCAGTTTGAAGAAAATCAGGTCCTGAGCTTCTTGGCACCATCACAGTCTTCTCAGATATCTCAGCCTTTAAACACCACCACAACAACTGCCAGTAACACTATAGGATTTGGTCATAATGAGCAGGTAAGTATGTGATTCTGAAGAATCTTTTGGTTGGAACTTCTTTATAACCTTGGTTTTTGATGTTTCTGATACGGTTCTTAGGTAGGGACATTAGATCCAAAAGCCTCTAACGATGAAAATAACTCATGGTATATCATCTTTCTCTTTCCATTTCCTTTTCTTCTATCTCTGTGGATCGTGCGTGAAACTGTTTTAACTTTTAGCAGCAAACACACGAGCAATAGTTTTATAAGAATCATAGATCCATCTTCAAATTACACGATTTAGTTTCGATTCCCTAAAACAAAAGGTTTGAGGATCTGAAATTCTGCAGGTGGAGGAGCTCTTCCTCTGATAAGAGCAAGGTGAAAGTGAGAAGAAAGCTTAGAGAACCAAGGTTCTGCTTCCAAACTCGGAGCGAAGTAGATGTTCTTGATGATGGTTACAAATGGAGAAAATATGGACAGAAAGTCGTCAAAAACAGTCTTCATCCAAGGTAATCTTTTAGTTTCTTTGTCCTCTCTGCATATACTATACCTTTATCTCGCTTCATCCTCCATCATAGACTCTGCAATTGTGTGGTAGAGCTTGCATGGAGGTTAACTTATTACCAAAGTGGAGGTTAAGTACAGTATAAATAAAAAAATTAAAGGGGTTCGAGCACTTAAATATGCAGAAACGGAAAACAACCCCTCCATGATTAGATCTCAAGAAGATACATGGGTGTTGGAAGAGAATATTGGTGGTACACGATATCAGCCATTCAGGCTGCTTTGATTTGGTCGTTGGTGGAAGTGTCAGGAGGAACAGTGAAACCTCCTTCTAATAGAAGCAAACCCTTTGATCGAGGAGATAGTTCCGTTGATTCTCTTGGTTATTGGACCGTACTTGTATTTGCCATTATTACTCCTACTTGTGTTTTCTATGCCCTACGTTAACTCATTTTTCCAAACCACTCCATAATGTTAGGGAAATAGAGAATCAGATGACACATCGTACCTCTAAACTTCATGTCATGACTACTAACTAAACTTGATGAAATTAATCACAAAAACAGATTCTTGTTAGACAAACCATTACCCTAAAGGATCGTTTCACTTGACTTAAAAAGATGTTCTTCGATGTGTTTGGTGCCCTTTTTTGCTTCTGTAGTCTCACTTCGCCCTGGAGCATAGCTTTCATATATTATGTAAATAGATATACCATTTGAAAATGTGTTTGAAACTAGTTTGATGGGATTAATGTCCTTCTCCTGATGTTATATATAAAAATGCTCACCAAATGGGTTATGTTGTTTCAGCAGTACTGAGCTATTTATGGATAGTTCAGGAGTCCTTAGATTGTCATTTATGCGACAATGGAATACCTTTAACTATAATATATCTCCATTCAACCATGCTTTAGCTTGTATCTATCCATCCCCTTACTACTATGAATCTTTCCATTGTTAGTTTGAGATATGAAATTGACTTTGAATTTCAGTATTTGCTTTGAGATCTTGAACTATGTCATCTTGAAATTTTAAGATAATAGAGTCTTATCTTTGGATATAAGTCACTTTCATCTTTACCTACTTTTCAATGTACGATAATTTCACTTATTAGTTTGGCACATAAAACATCATATTGCATTTGCACTTAACTACTCAAGTTGATATATACTTCCATGATTCTGGGCAGAAGCTATTACCGATGCACTCATAACAACTGTCGAGTGAAGAAGAGGGTGGAGAGATTATCAGAGGACTGTAGGATGGTGATAACAACCTACGAAGGTAGACATAACCACTCTCCATGCGACGACTCGAACTCATCTGAACACGAATGCTTTACATCTTTCTAGCTAGTTGTTTGAACCAAAACACAAAAAGAAACTTGTTGTTGATGATTATACTGTTATGAGCTTGTCTAGATTATATCCCAGATTGTGGGGGCATTTTTACCTCTCATAGATCGACCAAACTAAGTTGGAAAAAGGTGACGACCTTATCGCGTATAGATACTTGAAAAATTTGTATGTGTTTGTAATTTATTGGTCTTGTAGTAATGAAATTAGTAAGAAATATAATGATCGTTCTAAGAAATTTATGAGTATATTGATTTGGAAAAGTGTATTATTGCTAAGAGAAGTGGATAAATGATCGAAGATAGAGTTTCTAAACATCCTTGTAACATGAAACTGGACATTCTTTATCGACGGAGAAGTGTATGTTGTTCCATTTTTGTTATTCCAACTTATCTCATTCACATATTTATATAGGTCCCATATAAATGTATGGATAAGATGATTTGAAACAGAGTTAGAACAGTAAAAGTGGAACAGATGATCTGATCCCTTTTGGATGTATGGAGAGGAAAGAAACTACATACCATGTAATGAAAGAAACATTTCTTAATCACCAAAGATCGATGGATCGACTAGAATCTATAGCCAATGATACATGCAATTAACGTAAAACACACTGCCAAGTTAGTTACTTGTACTTGAAAATTCAGATGATATAGAACAGAGAAAGAAAGGGAAGAAAGTGTTCTGATCCTGTTTTACATGTTTAAGTACATGTTTATTTTTCTTATACCATTTTATGGAATTAAAAAAAGTTATCTACCTGGTGATTGGTGAATTTTAGTGAAGCGTAAACAATAAAAATATAATTTTAAGGGTTATTTAAAAAAATTTCAAACTTTACTCAATTTTAAAATTATAGTCCAAAATTTAACAAATGAAAATGAAATATTTAAATATTTAATTTTTTTAATCTTAACCTGATGCTAGTATTTTCAATTAACATTACTGACATAACTTGCCACATAAGACAAAAATCTTAAATACTTATATACGTTATACTTAATTAAGCTTAACTAAATTGTGTCATTTTGGGATTAAAATCCCTAAATCAAACTTGTCAAAATCGTTAGAATTGAAAACCTTAAATCAATTCGTTCTTGTTCATAAAGAAAGAGGGCCTAGGGTTACAAATTGGGATTTCATTCGTATTGTAAAAATTTGTGTCGTTATCGTCTTGCACTAGCATGACAGAGTGTCATTGTTGTCTCACAATATTATGACAGAATTTAATTTAAAATTTTCAATCACAGAATAATGTAGTTTAGTTAAACTTAATTAAGTTTGAGGTGCGTATGTGTATAAGATTTTTGTTTTATGTTTAATTAAGTTTGACATGTGTAAGTATTTAAGATTTCTGTCTTATATAATCATAAAGACATAAATGAAAAAAATAAAAATTTGAATTTTTAATTATCATTTTTAAATTCAAGCTATAATTACAAAATTGATTAAATTTTCATTTTTTTTTAATTAACCGTAATTTTAAATAAGAAATTCTTTATTTTGTTGTGATAATCTTTAAAAATTACCAACTACTGATCGTGTAATTGATATCATTATTGATAACCATAAATCAAAACGTCTCTGTACAGAGGGAGTGTTTCAAGATGTGATCTATGTTAGAAAAGTTCTTTATTGAGTTGCATGTCAAGAATGTAACATTGGCAAATCTTATTTCGAGCATTCAAATAGGTGCTTAAACAGAATTAATTAAGAATTGTGTAATACTCATTAGTGAGGATTAATTATAATCTCCACATTGATAGTTTCAAGTTAATGAAACTAAGAAATCACCCTTATTAGTTTCTAAACGTAGATTTTGGATAGTACCATATCCTACAATCATCTCTGCAATGTTCAGGCACTTAGCCATGTAATTGCTTTGACGAGTCCAATCATTGGCATGATCTCAAACTTAGTTGTTCCTTCAAATGGTTAACCCTCAAGTTAAGACATCTTAGTTTTTCAGGCCCAGTATAGGCTCGTATTTGTACGGCCATTTGTTCTTGACCCACCATCACTGGCCCCATTTTGTCAGAGATGGGAAGCACAACCCCACAGGAAGAGCCTGTATGAAAACCTTTCACCTCTTGGCTTTCTTATGGTTTCTTTTCCAGAACAACAATGGCTTCAAAGTTTTCAGAATTTCTAAATGTCGGTGGTAAACACACACAGCGTAAGATACAGGCAAGTAAGCTTTGACGCTGCTCATGGATATAACCTCTAATCCGCACACTTTACTGAATCAATAATCAGGAGAGGACGAAAACATTTAACAAATAAAAAGGTCGTTCAAGTTCATTCAAAAGAATGGATAACAACAGATGCAACAATGCAAATTACATATTACCATTCCTAATTTGTACAGGCACCAAGTTCGATCAAATCTAGTGTCTTCTTGCAACAGTTTCAGGACTATAGGAGGATGGTCTAGCAGAGATTGGTTTTTGCAACAGTTTCAGGACTATAGGAGGATGGTCTAGCAGAGATTGGTTTTCTTTCAAACGCCAGGGATGTAACGGAAAGCAGATAATTTGACAAGCCAAATAGCACTGGCTCGGTGTTTTTCCTTTGTATCAAGAAGAGCAGCAACCATTCTTCTGTGCAACAGGCTGTCCTTTGATTTGCACCGTTGGAGGTGTTGCGTTGTTAGCTGGTTGACTCGCCATCCTGCATGAATAGAAAACTTTTGATATATCGCATATAAAAAGTGATAGTGTGTAGTGCCGATTTTAATGTTACAAACCAACTTTCATATGATGTATTTCGTATTTTGGAGGGCTTGAAGGGATTTAATCCCAGGGGCCCTAGTTACGTGTGTTCCAATGTATCAATGAAGTTCATTTTGTCAGACCAAGATATGCAAAACTCATCATTACATTCTACTTTCCCCAGTTGTATACAAAAATTTCTTGATTCTTATACCGGTCAATATAAACACAGAATCATACCTATCCTTGATTTCAGAGGCCATAGCCATGAAAGCTTGCTCTACATTTGTTGCGTCTTTGGCACTAGTTTCCATAAAAGGAATGCCAATTTCATCTGCCAATGCCTAAACAAGATCACAAAACAATAACTATAAGGTTAGGAAACATTTCAATCAATGTGACACTCGCAACAGTTAGTTATGTATAGGGGTAATACCTTTCCTGCTTCATATGATACAACTTTATTTGCAGTGAGATCAGACTTGTTTCCGACCAAAAGTTTGTTCACATTTTCACTAGCATAACGATCAATTTCACTCAGCCATTGCTTGACATTATTGAAACTTTCTTGGTCTGTCACATCATAAACAATCTACCACCAAAAGAGATATGTTATGAAGACAGTCGATACAGTGTAAAAATATGATGATAAGCCAAAATTATATGAGATTACGTACTATGATACCATGTGCTCCACGATAGTAGCTGCTGGTGATTGTCCTAAACCGTTCTTGCCCAGCAGTGTCCCACTGCAAAGAAACCAAATGGAAGCTAAGAACTGATTCATAATGATTGAGATAAAGATTCTGTAGCAACCATAATGCAAATTCACCAAAAACAGGTATAAAATCCATACAATTTGAAGTTTAATGGTTTTCCCATCTTGCTCCACGGTACGTATTTTCTACCAGGAAGAGAAAATAAAGAAATAAGAAATAACACAATAGACAAATGGAAACCAATGCTGGAATAAAAATACGAAAGCAGAATTTCTAGAAAGAGAACCACAAATGGCTACTTACAAAGTCAACACCTATGGTGCTTATGTAACTCTCTATATATGAGTCATCCTGCATTGAAAACATTATTCAGTCCATCAAAGTGTACAACAATTAGCTGGACATATCATCAGCACCCGCACATGCAGACACATTTAAAAATTTGCATGTATCTAATTACTTCTTGAAAGCTATCATTTAATCTCCTTGTGATGTGCTATAAACATTCCTACAAACCTACCAGCAAACTTTTTCTCGAATGAATACCCAGTTCTAGAAAACAGTTTCATGTTTTGGGCACAAGATTAACCTACTACCATAATCTTTTCAATAAAAAATTGAGGGATTTAGTCCTTCAAGCTTCAATTTTAGTATAATTTTTTAAATTATTTGTGACAAAGTAAAAAAGAGTAAATATATTATATTCACATACAATTCAAACTTAACAGATCGCATCTTCAGTTACATGCTTAGTAACCAAACTGTCATCTTTCTAATCCACCAATAATCATGAACAACATAGTTAAACCACCAGCACCAACTTTCCGCAGTCATGAAGGCCCCTGCTTGTGGTACGTCAATAAGATTTTCCCGAAACTTTCAGGAAAATATCAAATTTATTTATGCATACACATTGAGTTCCATACTAATAAAATTTTTATAATCTGGGAATTATTAACAGGTACCAAAGTCCTGTAAAATTGAATTACATTTCTGAACACAATCACCAGGTCAATTATTCAGTAAGGACCACCAATTCAGTGCACTCATTTCACTCAATACAGAAAATCATCATCATGGATTCTGATGAAGCCAACTACTGAAAAGGATTCCTAAGGATCTTGCACTCTTAATCAACATTTTAACATGGAGAATAACTCAATCTCCCCCAACCAAACAAAAAAATGACCAGCTTAATGAAGAGATAGGCAGCCTGGATACTGCACAAGCTTATGTATAAAAAAAACTAGAATAATATTTTGATCACTCAGGCTAAGTAGAAACAGAAGCAAGTGACAAAAAATTGATTAACCACAGATACATAATTCATAATGAATTTATGCTAGGATCATACAGCAAATCTAAGGAGAAGACAGGACTTGCCAACGCCAGAATCTCCAATAAGAAGAAGCTTGAACAGATAGTCACTGCAAAATATGTGAAGGAAAAGCGTGCATATTAGGTGCCCAAAGTTGAAATACGAAATACAACCAAACCAAAACCATGCACCCAAGAGAAAATGAAAACAATAAGCAATCCATCCAATAACATTATTTTCCTCTAATAGTCGATTATTTTCTTAGAACATAACTCTAAACCTTTCTATTACAAAAATTGTGAAAAACACAGAGATCAAATTGATAGTTCGAGAAACGAGCGATTAGGAGTAAGTACGTGTCACTAGCTGACGACAGCACAAAAAACTTGGGCTTTCCACAATACAAAAACATTATTAGGCATAAACGTGATTAGGAACAGCAGAATCAAATTGGATCTAAACTCAATCAAATGGATCTAAGAAAACTCAACGGGGCATCCAATCGATTATCAGGACTAGATTTATCGCCAGAAAAGTCAAAGATTCTTAACTCATCAATCGAAACCCTAACAAACCGTATATGCATCAAAAGGATATACATCCATAGAGAATTAGCGCTACGAAGAAATTATGATTGAATTGGAACTTACTATTCAGTAGTCATGGTAGCGATACGTGTCGGCACCGGAGTGGAGTATATCTCCGGTGAAATTATCACCAGCAAAAGCTTCCAAATCAAGAACTCTCCGCGAGGGAATAACTGACAATGGGAGACGCAAGGAAGTGAACAATGTAAAGAGAAGAAAAGCAAGTGTGAACACACACGCATGTATATACATATATAATGGAAAAGAACCGAATGGTTGTTTGTCTTATTTGAGAATCTCAGGGAGTGTTTGGTTTGAGCACAGGGTTGGGTATGGATATGGGTATAATAGTAGAAGGAAATGGGAATGGGTATGAAAAATAAAAAATGATGTTTGGTTTGTAACTTGAGTTTCTGTATTAATACCAATAATGTTGTTTGGTTTGTTGCATTAATGGGAATGAAAGATAATATAATACCATTTTTC
>JANIJH010000004.1:1126992-1145484 GCA_024520975.1 Erythroxylum areolatum
GTTCAGTGCGACCATGGCTTCAAGATCATCTCAGTTTCTACATGTTTATGGTAAAAAAATGCGGACTTAGCTAGATACATGCAAACCGTAGCTTAGACTGCTTTTTATCGGAGATTCTTGGTTCATGGATGATCGAATCGTAACGGGTTCTTTCTTCATTCTTTTTAAGGCTACGATTTGATACTAGGAGCAATAGCTGCGTTTTATGTGTTCAATGTGCCCTACACCAAGGTTGAAGAAAGCTTCAATGTTCAGGTGCTCCTGTAATTTTGCTTGGCTTGTGGATTTTGGGTATATGAGAATTTAGAAACTCACTCCTTGACTTCTCTGATTTTAAATGAGTCTTAAAGATTGAACTTTTCAAATTTCAAGAAGCAGAGAGTACTCTGCTTTTGATTATCTTGTGGAGTTACTTCAACTGACGATACCAGAATGTACTAAGAAATTTACTTTCTGTTTTGGTGTTTTCTGTCCTCTAAATAACTTGTGTGATGACTTGTTAATCTTGTGTTTATTTAGGCAATGCATGATATTCTTTACCATCGGCACCACTTGGAAAATGTAAGTTGCATATCTTTATATCTTCTTTCTTTCCTAGTGGAAATATGTACCTCTGAACTGAGCTTTATCCTTTTTTTTTCTTCATTTCCATCTGGATTTCATCCCTCTTAGTATGACCATCTGGAGTTTCCTGGAGTTGTTCCTCGCACTTTCATTGGTAAATCTCAATCTCTTGTACACTGAATGCAATCTTGTTAGGTTCATTTTGAATTTGGGTTTTTGATTGAATCTTTGTTCCACTGTAATTGGCTTGTGAGTTATGATATCTTCGTTGTCCATGTAGGAGCTTTTCTGGTATCAATGGTAGCATCTCCAATTGTATTAACTATGAGACTGCTGCAATTTCCAGGAGTGTATGGACTTATTGTTGGTTAGTTATTTGCAGACCTTACTCTCAGTTGGAATCTACAGTCTTCTTTTTTAAGTTTGCTTATTTGTTATATTTTCTTTCCTCATAAGTTGCATGTACATCATGCCTTATAGGGTATTATTCTTGCCACCTTTGAATGTATTATCAATTATTTTTGGTTTTGCTGCTAGTTCGTCTAGTGTTGGGTTGCATCATACTGTCTACACTGCGGTTCTTCCGTCTCCAGGTATACGATTGTTCTGTAGTAATTTTATTGTTCAGTTAGGTCGGGCTTCCAGTTCTCACTTCATCAAACAATACGTTCTTGTGGCCATCCATTAGTGGTCAATATCATGCAATCCATAATTATGATATTAAACAAAAAATGTTCCTTTCTTTTTGAACAGGTCAGGAGTAAATTTGGTCGACAAGTAGAAGCTTTCCTTGTACTATTAACTGCTGTACAGTTTCACTTGCTGTTCTATTGCACACGTCCTCTTCCAAACATATTAGCTCTTGGTTTAGGTGACTACTTTTTCTGTTTAACTTTGACTCTTGTGTTGTGGCTTAGTACCACTCCTATCTCATTGGTTATGTGCTTAGCACCATCCTTTGATCGCGAGATTTACCGATGAATTGTTGATAGTCACTACTCTTTTCCCTTTCTGTTCGTCATGATTGTGTTTAGTTAGTCATAGTTGATTGTTTTGTTGCTTGTACAGTTAACTTGGCATATGGATATTGGTTGAAGGGAAAGTTTTATTCAACATTAAATTGTCTGGTATGTGCTGCTTACATTTCCGAAATTCAATCGTGTGCATCCTGTGTTCAATTATCAGGCTGACAAGCCCTTATGTATCAGTTGTATTGTTGTAATGATTCCCTTGGCAATCATATTGTTAACAGATACATACCCTTATTTTAACTCATTTTCTATCAAGTGGTTTGTTCATATCTTCTCAAAATCTTCTCGTTCCCTTGTTTGGGTGATCAGATTATTGCTACGGTCATCTTTAGATGTGATATGCTGTTGCTTCTTTGCCCAATTGCCCTGGAGCTTTTACTGGTATGTTTATTCTTTCTGCTGGCCTTCTTTGGGAACCTATGTTTTATAAAAGAATTATGTTTCTCTTTTATAAATGTTCTCACCATTTTTTATCTTCATCTGGTATATTATCACCTAGATAATAGGTGCACTTTTGTTTACTTGCTTGGATACTTATCTACAGTAACATCTTGTTTAAGTACAGACAGGGTGCATTAGTCAACTTCAAATGTTTATTTTAGTATTCGATGACATAATCTTTTAGTTGACACACATGAGCATTTGTGCCAATTATAAAAATTTCAGCTGCTTGATTTCAGACCAGATCTATTTCAATATGGGATGCTATTAAATACTGCATGGGAGTTGCACTGCTGTCTGTAGGTTCGTTTCTTGTTTTATATGCAATATGTAAATTCGTTTGAATATAAGCACATTAATTTTTTCGTATCTTCAAATTCTGAATTCACTTGGCTTCTGTCTGTCACCTCTACATGCAATCCTTATCAGTGCAGGTCTTACCTTAGTGGTTGATTCACTAATGTGGAAGAGATTAATTTGGCCTGAATTTGAAGTTTTGTGGTTTAACTCTGTACTAAATCGGAGTTCTGAGTGGGGTGTATCCTTCTGTCCAGTGCATTGTTTCATTTCTTGTGAAATTGAATATGAACGGCCTTTTCTGATTGAGTGATCATCCACTGAATCCCAAGGTTCTGAAAGTGTGATCTTTACCCGAATTTATGTATATGTATAGGTCTTCAAATAAGATGTGATCTACTGTTCCTCAACCTTTTTTCTTAGACACATCCCTACCAGTGGTACTTCACTTCTGCTCTCCCTCGTGCATTGCTCGCTGCATATCCTCTTTGTTTGGTGAGTCTTGGTAGTAATGTTTCCACAATGTGATTAATTCATGTGTTTTATCCTTTTCACATATTGCTTTAAAAATACAAATTTGATTCCTTCTTGATCATACATCATACCTGTTGAATACCGTCTGATGATATCCTGAACTGTTTGCTGATGACTGGTGTTGCTTGTGGCTACTTCATTTTCCCAGAGACTAAACTATTTGCACTTATTTGGGTACCAAGAATTGGAATTCGAACTTCTTTTTCTCATGAGTGTTTGTTGTTATAAGTCTTGCTTGTTACATTTCCTATTTACTGATTTCTGGCATCTGCTCAAGTCCAAAAGCAGTAAGGCAATGCCCGTATGTGGACCAGTTATGTCTTCACTTAGCAGGCTTTCCGTTACTTTCTCTCTTTTTTTTATAATTTCAATAAGATTTTACTTCTTTCAGCTTGGGATCTTACTTGATCGGAGGGTCCTGTATTATGTACTTCCAGTTCTTTCCTTCATCGTGCTTTACTCAAAGCTACCACACAAGGTATATACACATGTTGTCTGACTTTTTTTTAATATATTCAAAAGATAAATGTATATCCCTTGGTGATGCAGGAACTTCGATTTATTATCAGTTCAGTTCCGATATTCAACTTATCTGCGGCAGTTGCAGCTAGCAGAATGTATTGCATACGTTTGTTTTCATCTTTTGCTAAAATGATAATATTCAACAGTAATCAGGAATAACTCAACCTTTTCTCCGAACTTAATAGCTAACTAATTTCCCATTTCTTCTTAACAACCTCTGCAGCTACAACAATAGGAATAAAATTTCATGGAAGTTGATGAATCTCATCACTTTGGGATTGCTTGTGATCAGGTTAAATTTTTATTTATATTGTTTGTTGAGATGATTATGCGCGAAACTCCTTTGTATACTCATTCTAGATTGTGTAGCCTAGGGTGCACTACGGTGACTTTCATGGCATCATATGGAAATTATCCGAGCGGTCATGCTTTAAAGGAGTTGCATCGCATTGGTGAGTCTGCTCCCCTATTTCATGCACATACGCAATTCCACATCTCCTGCATGCCACACAAATGCACCATTGCTGTGTTGATGGGCTGGCTGAACCTTGGAACCCCAAGATTGGTTCCTTTTGTTACTTTGTGAAACAATTTTCAAATAATGGATTTAGGTGATATTAATTTCTAAAGTCAGTTCTTACCTGAGAGATGACAACTAAATATGTGATAGACTTTCATGTATCCTTTTTTGTCTTTGTATCCTTTTTATTTGAATTTTTTCTTACAGGATTTCTTTCTTACATGCTCCTACTTATGAATATGCTTACCTTTGGGAAAAAGAGGACTAATTTTTGAATCGTCTTCGAAGGTCATCTTAATAATAATGAGGAATGGTGGGTACATATCGACACATTTTCAGCAATGAATGGAATTTCCCGGTTTTGCGAAGATGGTTCTCCGTGGAGGTACACTCCTTTTTCTTCTTCTTCTTCTTCTTCCTCGCCCTTGTCCTCCTCCTCAAGTGATTGTTTCATGTTATGCAGGTATTCCAAAGAAGAGGACATCTCTCTTGAAGAATTTTCTCACAGAAATTTTACTTACCTTGTGAAGTGAGTATTTCTTTATCCTATTTGCATTCCCCTTGAGATCAACCCGGAGGATATAGGACTAAAAAGTATGTAGATCAAGCTGATGACTGCTTTCTTTCCTTATCTCTATTAGCGAGCACTCCATTGTTGATGGATACGAATGCTTATTCTCGGTAAGTGGCTTCACAAGGATTGGGCTTCAACATAAAATTCCACCCCTTGTACTGGTAAAGATCAAAAACTCTACTTCTGCAGTTGCATCCTCTGGCTTATATTGTATGTAACAATTGATGATATCGTCTTGCAGGTTAAAGAGCCGAAGGTATTCGTTCATGGAAGTAAAAAGGTGAAGGAAATCATGCAAAAGAATTGGCCATGGTGCTCTTAAATTCTTCTGAGGAAGCTCCCATTTCAATGACTAGGATACACAGAACATGTATATCCTTGTTCACCAAGCCATGTTAGAGAACTGTAGAATGAGCCATTGTTGATTTGATTATAGTTAATGACATGCCTCAAACTCTTGTTAGTTTATAGGTTGGTTTGAGACTGGAATTTGTGGTTTTTCTTAGTTTATTGCTTATTTTATATTGTATTTATTAAGTTAAACGGTTTTGGACCTAAACAGATCAAACTTAGACCTAATTAAAAACACCTAAATCTGAACTCATGGGTCGGTTCATTGTCATCCCTAATTTTCAATTCACCTTAAATTATCACCTACACTTTGTATATATTTGTTTATTATTATTATTATTATTATTAGGTTCGGGTTTGAAATGTTTAGATTCAAATCGTTCAAAACCTAACTATTTTAAGTAAAACGGTTTTGGACATGAACAATTCAAACTCAAACTTAATTGATAACACGTAAATCTAGATTCATGGGTTGGCTCGTTGTTATCTTTAATTTTTAATGCATTGTAAATTATTATCTACACTTTATATTTTATTTTGAAAAATGTATGCAATGATAATTTATTTTTTTAAAAAATTTGGTTTGAAGTTTATTAAAATTTATAAATTTTAAAGATTGATTAAATTAGAAGTTTAATATATTTTAAACTATTAAATAAAAAGATATAGTTTTGTTGATATCAATTTAAATATATTTAAATAATTAGAGTTAATTAAATTGATATTTTAAATTGAATTTGATTTAAAATTCAATAAATTCGACTTTAAAATATTATATTGAGACGGAGCTAAAATTGCCTTTTAGATTTATATTTTGTTTGGGACCTGAAAATAGAAAATATAAATATAATATAAAAGAAATAAAACTATCTGAAAAGGGACTTATTGGTAATTACGAGTAGCTTTATCTTCAAAAAATCCTCAATGAACTCAGAGCCAAAGCCTCTGCTCCTCCTCCCGTGCTCTGCACTTCAGTCTTCAGAGCGTATAAACCCTAAAACCGAAAATGCTTTTGCAGCCTTCACTCCACCACCAAAAGGTGTCTCTTTCGTCATCATTCTCGTACTCTCGACCCCTCCGTTGCGATAATCCCCGTTGTGTCCTTCCCCGGAGCTTAAATTATCTAAGACTCCCTGTTATTTGTTCAATATCTCAACTCAACAGCTATGGCACTGTTGATTATGAGAGGAAACCCATAATCAAATGGAACGCTATCTATAAGAGGATTTCTTTGATGGAGAACCCTGAGTTGGGTTCTGGGAGTGTGTTGGATCAGTGGGAGCTTGAAGGCAAGAAGCTCACAAAATGGGAGCTTTGTCGTGTTATTAAGGAGTTGAGAAAGTTCAAACGTTACAAGCAAGCTCTTGAGGTATAATTAGAGGAAAAAAAAACTTAATTTGGCTTCTTTGCCATCGGTTGTCTGATAGCTCTCTTTCGCCCTTTTTGTAGCACTAATTGGTCGTTGTACTGATGTGATTTTTGGTTCAATTTGGAAACGTTCGAGTTCTTGAATTCTGGTTTTGCTTTTTAGAGACTTTGAATATTACCAAATCAGAGTAACTTGTGTTCGTATTCATGGGTGTCTGATATACTGTAGAAACATGGTGTTTTATTAACCATTATATTGAAAATGTTGAATTCTGTTTTGGGTGGTGTAGTTTCCAGGAAAGAATTTCAATGTTGTTTGTTTTTGGTACCTCTTGATCCAAAAGTTTTCTATTTCAGTCTCTTGGTATGTTGCCAATGGTCTTATCACTTATGCTGCTATTTATTCTTCCGGCTTATTCTTCACTTCAAAACTTACCATCAGACTTCATGTAGATTTATGACTGGATGAGCAACAAAAGAGAGAGATTTAGATTGTCTCCCAGTGATGCCGCAATTCAACTTGACCTTATTGCCAAAGTGCGTGGAGTTTCTGCTGCGGAAAGTTTCTTCATGACACTTTCTAATGTCTCGAAGGACAGGAGGATATATGGAGCTTTACTAAATGCATACGTACGAGATAAAATGAGAGAGAAGGCTGAATCACTGATTGAGAAAATGAGAAATAAAGGCTACACCACACATGCACTTCCGTTCAACGTCATGATGACTCTTTATATGAATCTGAAGGAGTATGATAATGTAGACAAGATGGTTTCAGAAATGATGGAGAGGAGCATAAAGCTTGATATCTATTCCTACAACATCTGGTTGTCATCTTGTGGATCCCAAGGATCCATAGAAAAGATGGAGGAGGTATTTGAGAAAATGAGGCAGGATAGAAATATCAATCCCAATTGGACTACATTTAGCACCATGGCTACTATGTACATTAGGATGGGACAGACGGAAAAAGCTGAAGATTCCTTGAGAAAGGTTGAGAGCAGGATCACAGGTCGGCTTCGGATACCTTATCATTATCTAATAAGTCTGTACGGTAATATTGGTAACAAAGAAGAGGTTCATCGAGTGTGGAACAATTACAAATCGATTTTTCCCAGCATCCCAAATTTGGGATACCATGCTATTATCTCATCTCTTCTACGTTCTGGGGACATTGAAGGGGCGGAGAAGCTTTTTGAGGAGTGGCTGTCAGTTAAGACTCACTATGATCCTAGAATATCAAATCTTCTGATGACAAACTATGTTAAAGAGGGTAGTTTTGATAAAGCTGAGAGTATGTTTCAGAGTATGAGTGAATGGGGAGGAAAACCAAATTCAAATACATGGGAGATTCTCGCTGATCGTCATATTTCCGAGAGGAATGTTTCAGAGGCTTTGTCTTGCTGGAAGGAAGCTTTTGCAGCTGATGGATCAAAGAGCTGGAAGCCAAAGCCTGCGAGTGTTCTTAACTTCTACAAGCTGTGTCAGGAAGAAGATGAGTTGAGCAGTAAGGAGGCTTTGGAGAACTTGTTGACACAACCAAGGTATCTAGAGGATAAAGCTTATGCATCGCTTATTGGCTTGTCCAGTGATAAATTCTCAACTCTCAGAGATTTTCTTGATAATGAAAATGGCAATGAGAGTGAGGAAAATGATGAATCAGAAATGCATCTTCAGCTTGAGAGCAGTGTGTAATGTAGATTCCTTATGTACGTGCTTGTTAAGAAACTGGGTGCTGAGAATATTTACCTAAGCTCCACTTCTTGAAGGTGAATTTCTGGCCCTTTTAGCAGGAACTTTGAAATTAGAGTTTCTCTGCTGCTGTAAAATGCCTTTAGTTGATAGACAAGAAGCTTTATATTGGCATAATCTCGAATCAGTTACAGTATGTCTGTAATCCATCCCCAGTTCTATTACAGTAGACTGCCCCCGGAGAGTGGCCAAGTTGGTGGAGTGGGAGGGCATGAGATCAAAAGGTCTTGTGTTCGAATCCTTCAACTTACGCTTTCTCGATCGAACTTGTCATATAGGATTTGCCTAGTGTGGAGTATCCGGTTGTCATAACTTACAAGCTATTGTGTCAATTCGGAAATTTCCTGCGCATCTAAAAGATAACGGTTGTAGGTTCCTTCATTTAAAAAAAAAATGGTAGACTTCAACAAATTATTAATGTGGTTTGATCCAAATCAGGCTCGGGCTAAAATTCAGTTCAGGCTGATTTTGGACCAGTTTGGACTGATTAAATTGAGTCTTGTCTTATAATATCTTTTCCTTATCTCCTCTCCCATTACCCTATTTTCAAATTAAAAAAGTATGAAGATAAATCCTGTACTGTTCTAAAAAGAGATATTACAAGAAAATCTTGTATGTAGCAAAACTAATCAAGAACTGTTGGAAGAATCAGATTAACTCATTAGATTATGAATTTAAAAAATATAAATGTTAAAAATAAATTAACCCAGTAGAAATTTAACGAGACATATTCTTATTAGGGACATAATAAAATTAATTTGAGACCTGTAAAATATACTCAATTTAATTTAATTAATATTATTAACTTGAAATTCCATAAAATATACTCAACTTCCGACTACTCTTTTTTTTCCCCTACCTAGTGCACAATGATTTTCGTATTGCAAAGTTGAAGAGGATCATAATGTACCCAACTTTTTCTTTATATTTTTTTCAAAATGGCCAATGCTCCCCACATTGCGGAGTCGAAATGGATTATAACATATCCAGCTTTCTCTTTACATTTTTACAAATAGACTGTTTCCGTAATTTGAACTTATAATCACGTAGTCACAAAGAAGTAACTTTATCAGTTGCTTAAATGTTTTACTAATTGAGACTACTCATAAATATATAAGTAAAATCAATTGTAAATTGTAATGTTTTAAAACCCGAACTTATTTGATCGATTTAATAGTAAAAATTTTGAACTAGTTAATTTTTTAATTCGATTTTTAATTTTTCAATTAGATTTAGTTTAATAATTTTTATTGATAAAAACCAATAAGTTTATTAATTAATCGATCAATTTTTATAAACGAATCAGTTTTTATAAATTAAAATAAATTTATTAATTTTTGACATGAAAATAATCTTCCTCAATTATTTTTAAATTTTAAATTTAATTTAATTTTTAATTAATTTTATAGAGATGTAAAATTTTGCTAAATCTTTTAAACCTTAAACTTTTGTCTTATTGATTTAATTTCTGGTCCGATTTTGAAAATATGGCCAAATTCAATGATATAGCACTTTAATCTTGTACTACAAATTTATGCCTAACCCTTGAGGTCATTTTAGATATTGAATATAGAAATAGGCCCTTTACTTTACATTGAAGATGACTGGCATTTAATATACATTTAATATATTTCATTTTGTAATAATTTGATTTGATTTTTAATGGAGTGAATGCTACGGCTGCAGGGGCTGAGGTCGAGTCACATGGAGTAGGCACATGGTGCAAAAAGTAAGCTTTGCAGGATTTTGATACTGAAAATAATCAAAATTACAATAAAATAAAATAAATAATATATACAGTATATAATATAATATAATTATAATTATAAAATATACAATTTTTTATTAGAAAGGAAAGAAGAAAAAACATTATCCCACTATTATGCAATATAACGCGTCTTGTGAATCTCAACGGATTAGTTCTATAACAACTATCGGAGGCTTTTGTAAGATATGCAGATCTAGACTTAATAAAATTGTTAGAAACACCAAGCTATCGACAAATTGATTCCCTTCTCATTAGACATGTTGAATTTGAACTTCCTATGTTCGGTGTAATAGTTTATGAATACCTGCTATCAAAAAATTATCCGCAGACGAAACTATTTGACAGTAAAAAATAATGTTCATCACCTCTAAAGAATATGATATAATATAAAATATACATTATATATTATATATTATATAAAAATAATAAAAAGAGAAGCAAGTTGTTGCTAAGGCAAGCAAGTTTGGTTGTCCCTTTATTTATGCTCGGCTTTTAGCGGCTAACTGGTCACATTTCATGGTCATGCCATGCCAGTAAGTAAACCCAATTCATGAGCTGGCTTTAACTTATTGTATACAACAAATGAGTTTTCAGGTGATTTTCAATTTCGTGAGAGCTGGAAAATGTCGGCGGGTAGGTCTGGTCCTGGTTGGAGTTCCGCATTTCTTTGCCAGCTTCTTAACTTAGAACACAATGCAAGAAATATGAGTCATTGCAAGTAATCTTCAAGAGATAAATGTATTTATTTAAAACTGTTTAATCTTTTAAATTTTAAATTTAATGCCTAAATTTTAAAATTTTTTAATTAAATGACCATTCTTTTAAAACTTTAGTAATTCAATTTAAAAGATTATTTTTAATGATGGGACATATCTATTTAATATTACGTATATATTAATCTATTAGTTACATTGAAAAAAACTAACATACTAAATTGAATTATCAAAGTTTTAAAGAATTAATCACCCAATTGAAATTTTTTAAAGTTTAGACACTCACATAAAAAAAATCTCAAAAATTAATAAGTATTTTAATTTTAAAATTCATTACCTCTTTTTTTAGTACAGACTTGAAAAGTTTACACCAATGAGTTTTGATTAAGGTTATGTTTGGTTTGATGAAAGATTTTTAATGGAATTGAATAGTTTCTAATGGAATGGAAATCAAATAAATATAATATTAAAAAATTGTTGTTTCATATGGATGAAATGTTTCATAATGTAATATAGTTAAATGTTGTTTGGAAAAAAAAAGTTTATAATGTAATATAGTAAAAAATTATTTGTTGTTTTATATTTCATTCTAAAACTTTCAAATCGGAGATTTTTTATTTTTAGTGCTTAGGATTGAATGAGATGTAATATGAAACCCTTAGGATTGAATGAGCTGTAATATGAAACCCTCATCTTCTATCTCATTTAATTTGATTATATTATAAACTCTTTTTCTAAATGATACAATAATATTACATTTCATTTTATTATATTAATAAACCCTTGACTAGATATGACCTAAGAGTTCAATTCTAGCACGATCTTGGCACTACTTTGCCAACTTGAAATACAATGGTAGAAATAGAGTTATCATTTGTAAAGTAATGATTTATTTATTAAAATTCTGAATTAATGTTACAAGAAGAAGGGTTAATTATAAAAAAAAATCTCAAAATTTACTCAAATTTGAAATACTATTTAACATTTTTAAATTATTAAATATTATCATGTTAATTTATTAAATAGTATCGTGTTATAATAAATTAAAAATGTTAAATATACTTAAAAAATTATCAAATAAAACATATGAAATTGTGTATAATTATTTTAGGATTTTTGATATTTTTAATTTATTAAATAATAAAATTAATACATTACACCAATACAATATGTGACATTTATATGAAAAAATAATAATATGACCTAACTCGTTACATTATTTATATTAACAAATTACTTAACATTGGAAAAAATAAAAATAAAAATTGAATTATTTTAACATCACATTTTTAAATTAATGTTAATATTTCAAAATTGAGTAAAGATTGTTTTTATAATTAACCAAAAAAAGAATTAATTCAAAGTGTCATGCTCAATTTTAAACAGTAATTATCATTGCTAATATGGCTTGCCAACTACATATCCCATCATTAAACAAGCTTAGATTTTCCATTATAGTCAGAACTTGGGATGATAGTATTAGTACAACGTTTTAAATTTGGAAATGTTAATACAAAAATGTCATAAACACACCGTTCATGTCACTCCCGATGCTACAGAATACAAAACACATGCAAGATCTCACACATCATGGGACCATTTTACTAACTTTCCACAAAATTTCTACATGTAATCACATGATGGACAACATTTTTTTTAAAGACGGAAGAATCTTTACCTTTTTTATGCGAACTGAGTAAAATTTTGGATTGATATAATAGTTTATAAATCATGTTAACCGAATACTTTACACTAGGTAAATCCTATACGACATGCTTAATTGAGAGAGTGTAAGTAGGAAGAATCGAACATAAGACCTTTTAACCTTATACTCCTCCACTCTACCAACTCAACGATTCCTAAAAGACATGATGGACAACAAAATAAAAGGCAAATTTTGGTAACTATTAATGTTAATGTTAATATTATAAATAATAAAAATGATTTTATAAAATAATTTGTATTTAATAATACAACAATAACAACTATTCGATAAAAGTTTCGCTGAAATGTAGAGTCTGAAGTTAAATACGCAACATTATCTTTACCTTAAAGAGATTATTAATGATATTAATATAATAATTAAACTAAAAATAGCTCATAATAAAATCCCCAAATTTCCCTCTTCTCCTAATTGAGTTTTAAACTGAAAAACAATCATTAACCCAACTCCACCTTAGCAAGCTTTTAGTTTTGGTGTCAAAAGGGAAGTAGAACCCCACCATTCAGACAAGACATGCATGTCATGATTCCAAATTACTAAGCGAACCTATTCCTTTATTAAAAACAGGGAAGCCATTGACGACCACGTTACAAGCTTCTTATATTCATTGTACAGAGACAAACCGTTGTAAAGCTCATAAGTTTCATCAATGGCGGAGCTTGAGAGCCCGGCTGTGATGCCAAAGCTCATAGCTTTCCTGTCTTCTCTGCTTCAGAGGGTGGCCGAGTCTAATGATATCAACCGTCGATTTCAGACCCAGAAAATCTCCGTCTTCCATGGACTTACCAGACCCACCATATCTATCCAGAGTTACTTGGAGAGGATTTTCAAGTATGCGAACTGCAGTCCATCTTGTTTCGTTGTTGCCTACGTTTATCTCGATAGGTTCGCCCAGAGACAACCCTCTCTGCCTATCAATTCGTTCAACGTTCATCGTTTGCTCGTGACCAGCGTCATGATTGCTGCCAAATTCATGGATGACATGTAAGTTTCAAGACATCTTTCTGGTTCGTTGAGACTCTGTGAATCTGCAGTTTTGTCAGTGAAAAGCTTGGAACTTCCCAAATTGTTTCTGCATCTGATACACTGAATTACCATTCGTTAGGGCTTGATTAGACTCCCTCTGATCCAAATCATGATCTTGAATCTCTTATCTCTCTGTTTATTCAAGAAACAAGATCATCCAGAATCTGAAACTGAGGAAATTGACATAACAGACACTGATGTTTTCCAATTTCAGATACTATAACAATGCCTACTATGCAAAAGTTGGAGGAATCAGCACAACAGAGATGAACTACCTTGAATTGGATTTCCTATTTGGAATAGGATTCCACCTAAATGTCACACCCAACACATTCCAGACTTACTGTTCCCATTTGCAAAGAGAAATGATGTTCCAAACTTCTCTAAGTTCAGTCGAATCTTCCCTGAACTTGGGGAGATCGCTAGAAGTCCACTTGTGTTTCAATGAGGATGAACCATCCCATCATCAGCATCAACAACAACTTGCCGTTTAAGTTAAGCTCTAAGTGTAGTTAGTTTTAATAATTCATATGATTTAGCGATTCGTTTTGTTTTTTCTGTTCATTTTTGGGTTGTCTTATGTCAGGTTTTGTCTGTCAGAACCATCTGTTTCTGTAGTGTGTACATAATGTCGTTACAGTTTGGCAATCAAAGCGTCTTGCTTTCTCTTTTCAACTCTTACATGATAGAAACGGATAAAATTTTCAGTCCAATATTATAATGTCTTATTTTATTTTATAAATTTCAGTCATTTAATTATATGAGTCCTGCATTTATTTATGTGGAATATACATGAAACTTCCATAAATAAATGACTGAGATTTATAAAACAGAATAAAATATCATAAAATTAAACAGAAGATTCGACATTGACATAAACTTCCTATTTAGCTTTGGGTGCATTGGAAATAGTTATTAACTTATCGTCATCAGTTGAATAGGTATAAAGAGGTGTTATAGTATAAAGTCTTATTCTCTCCTTAAGTAGAGAAATTGTTTCCAATATATGCAAATGCGAATGTAACATGAAAAAATATATATATAAAAGATGAAAAATAAATAAAAATTAAAATTTTGAATTAAAAAATTTTAAAATAACAACTTATAAAAACTACAAATCTTTATTAAGAGATGCAAGTATAAAAGATAAAATTTTAAGAAATTTGCAAGATAAATATATCTAATATGTTGCAAAGTTCTGCTTATACCTTATATTGTATAAAGTTCTGCTCATCATTTCTCAAGTTGTGAGTATAATTCTGCGACAATTCTTGGACTCGAAAATCTGGAGAATTGGCTGCTGAGGTGGTGATGGAAACGGAAAACTGGTGGGAGAATTCGGAAGAGAGGAAACTTTATACCTTAAGTTAAAATATTAAAATTGGGATGATAAATATTAAAATGATCAATCTTTTTAATTTAGTGTATAAACTTTTAAAATTTTCAATCTAATCACTAACCTTTTTACCCTTAACAATTTAGTTTAAAGTCTTAATTTTGTTATTAATTTATTTATTTGGTTAATATAATTTTTCTTTTATCTATAACATGTATTCGACTATATAAAAAATTAATTGTCAACTAATTATCCACGTAAACTTTATTTGACAATTAATTTTTCATGTACACATTTAACAAAAAATATTAAATATAACCAATGTGTTAAGTTGAATTGCCAAATTTATAAAAAATTGATAAATTAATTAAAAAATTTATAAACTAAATTATCATTAAAATTTTAAAACTTTATAATTCAAATAATTTTAAACGTGTCAAATTTTACTACAGACTAGATATGATGATAATAATGCAAAGTTTAGAACAAGTTTATTTTAATGGAAGCTCAATTAGTTATTAGAAAGGAAGTTAAGTGCAAGGTCTTAAGTTTGAGTCTCGACAACGACAGTGTAAGAGTTCATCCAATGCGGTGATTTTTTGTGCTCATCAAATAATAGGCCACCTTTTTGATAAACTAAGTAAGAATAAACTGTGATTTAACCCCCTCACAATTCTATTAAGCAAGGATGTAGGGGTACCTAGAGTGGACGATTCCACCTTTTGAATGTAAGTTTACTGTAATGGAGTATCTGTTACCCTTATCCACTGGGCACGAAGAGGTTCTGAAAACATTGGGAATGGGACTGAAAGTGAAAATGTGACAAATGGGGTTCTTACTTCTTAGAATCGAAGAAAAACAGGGATTGGGTTGGGAAATAGCAAGAGTTGATTTCAGGAATTGGTCACAGGGCACAGAACTCTGTGTTTAGTTTTCTTCTGTTCTGTCTGACAGTTGTACTGATACTGTAGAAGAGACATGTAACATGTGCAATCATGCCCAACTTGGCTGCACAACACTGAGTGGCGGCAAAATTAGGGATCAGGCTAGTGCTTATACTATTCTATTAAATTTTATTCTTATATTATTTTATTAAATTTTATTTATATATTCATATAATGTTTACACAAATATGTAGACAGAATTCAGTGATATATAATTAGAATATCCTAATGAGCATATAGTGTTTCAACATTAAAATCAGCTCATTCTGATCTAAAAATCAATAGAGTTGAAACATCCCAACAGAGATAGAGTACTTCGACCTCAAAATTAGCTTATTATAGTTCAAAAATCAATGAGTCGAGTCAATCTACCTCAAATTGGGTTCAAATTTAGGTTCAAATATCTTGTTTAAATTAACATATTTAACATTATTTTAGCTTTAATATGACATCATTTTATATTTAAATGTATATAAAATGACATTATCTTGGGCATAAACAAGGTTAAAAGAGGTTAATAAGTACAGATGATTTTATGTCTCGAATTTAACCTATAATTCAAGAAAACCTATAAATTTAAACCTTTTTGTATAATTTAAATCTCTTAAATTTTTATTAAAATACAATTTAAATCTTAACTTTGGAAGTTATATTTTTAAAAGGTTCCAAATAGATTATTAATAGATAAAAATTAATATAATTAAAATCATATCAATCAAATGTCACATAAATAACATAATAATTTTATTTTTTAAATTTTTATTAGTAGATTTCGTCACTTTAAGCCACATTGCACCATGTGAATTCCATCAACAGATTATAAAAATAAATAAATGAAGTGTTAATTTTTTAAAAAATGATTAACTGTCAACAGTTTTTCTACATTTTTAAAAAATATAAAATATAAAATATAAAATATAACATATTAGTGATTACGTGAGATTTAACTAACATAAGTCAATATCTATAATTTTGACTTGTAGCTTAATGTTAATAATAGATCGAACTGACCCAATTTTAAAGAAAATTTAATAACGAATTCGATTTTTAAATATTTAAATCTAAATTCAAGTTCAAATTTAATTAAATCTTACTTTATCAGTTAATTCTGAATTGGCGTAAACTAACTCATTATAATTAATCATATGTAAATAAATATAATTTAATCATATTTAAAGATTCAAACCAAGTCCAAATTCAAATTTTATTAAATTGAACTTTCGTTTATTGACCCGACCAGAATCTTGCCAAAAATTACTCTCGTATTCTTATTAGGGATGACAATTCGTTAGATTAGGCCAGGCTTGTGGCCCAACTGAGCCTAACTCAATTTAGCCTAATCTAACTTAATTTTTAAATTGAAAAATAAAAAATGATGTGCGACGACTCGAGTTAGATTTTTGATCGGCATTGTCTAACAATTATAAGAAAAATGTGTTAGACGATGCCGATCGAAGATCTAACTCGAGACATGGCCAATTCAGGCATAACTTGTTGATATTGGACTGAGTCGGGATTGGGCCATCCCTAATTATCATGCACTAGTAAGATAAATGGGCCAATGAGGCCAATAAATGGGTTTTTAATAGCGGCTTTAGGCCTAACCCATACATTTAATGTAATTTGGGACAATACTAAAATTTCAGTGTCCAAAACGCTTGATATGTGTCATTCGTAAGTTCCTTTTGGAACATTTGCATATTTAGTTTTGCTCCGTCGCACCATAAAAACGAATCAAATTTTGCTTTCCAAAACCCTAAAAATATGGAAAAAAAAGAAAAAGAGAAGCACAGGCCTCGAACCCATACCCAACCCTAACCCCAACCAACCACCCTAGGCGGTGGGGGGTGGGGGGCTCTAACGTAGAGTCAGAGTCAGAGTCGTGGACCTGGTGCGCACGAAGCACCTATTGCGCATGTTAGAGAAACCCTCACCTAAGCGGTGGCCTCATTCTTCTAGATCTCAAAATCAGCCGCACACCACTCCCACCCACCACCTCCCCACCAATCAAAAACCAAATCAATATGTCACCAAACCCCACTTTCCCCACTACCACCGCAACCACAACCACTTCTCTCCCTTATCCTCCACCCACTTCGCGATCTTCCTCTCTCCTCCCCCACACCGCTAACGTGCGCCTCCCCTCTTTTCTCCAACTCCCCAACCCTAACTTCAATATTTGCGCCAATCACCTGTCCCCGCCACCAGACTTTTTTGCCTTTTTTTTGAAAAAACTCCTCTTCCTCCGCCGCTCCGATGTCCGCCGCCGGAACCGGATCTCCCTCCCATCAAGATCCTATCCCCCAGTCTAACTCCCTCCCGGTGCTCCCCGCTCCGCCGCAGCCGCCGCCTTCCAACCCCCGTCGCCTCCCCCCTCCGTGCTGGTCCCATGATGAGACCATCGCGCTGATCGACGCCTACCGCGACAAGTGGTACTCCCTCCGCCGTGGGAACCTCAAGGCGAACCACTGGCAGGAGGTCGCCGATGCAGTCGGCCAAAGGTGCCCCGCCGCGTCTCCGGCGAAGACCGCCGTCCAGTGCCGGCACAAGATGGAGAAGCTTCGGAAGCGGTACAGAACCGAGATCCAGAGAGCGAGATCTATGCCGGTCTCGAGATTTACCTCTTCGTGGGTTCACTTTAAGCGCATGGATGCTATGGAGAAGGGTCCAGAAGCTGTGAAACCGGACTACAACACAGAGAGCGAAGGCGATGATAATGAAGATGAAAACGACGACGAAGAGGAGAATCAGGGGTTTTACGTGGAGAATTACAGAAATGGCTCTACTACAACTCCGACTCCTGCCAATAATATGAGAAGTATTCATAAGCTTTATAGAAATGGTATACCAAACACTGGTAGTAGTAGTAATTTGGGTGTGCCTAGTGTTGGTGGTGCTGCGTTTAGAATCAAAATTCCTACTGGTGTTAGTATTGCACAACCAGGTCCGAATTTTTATCCCAAACTTGAGCAGACTAGTAATAATTTGAGTTGGAGTAAGCTTAATTATGGAAGTGGTTCTGGATTGG
>JANIJH010000004.1:1151833-1167874 GCA_024520975.1 Erythroxylum areolatum
TTTTTAATGTCTCTAGCATGTTTGAAGATTATTGCCTTATTGATTTCACCATGATTTCAATCCACAACACCTGAAATAATTTCTTAATCAATTCTATACATTTTATTATTATCAAAACATAAGTGAGATTTAATTTGTCAACCACCATTGGTCTAAAAAAGAAACGCGGGAATTAATGGCGGGTTAATGTAGTTTGATATTATCGACGGAATGTAACAACGAATATTTCCATTGGTAAATTGAAAAACTTATACGTCATTGTCTACTTGCGGTTGAATGTTATTAAGTTGAAGAAAACTTTGATAACGTTAAAAGCCTCCCGAAGCACTCCCCCCCTAAACCATCGGTTCTCCTTCTCTATTCTCCTCCTCCCTACTGCATCTGCATCTTCTCCTCCGGTGTGTCGTTGTCAGTTGGTTGTCCGTCGTCGTTGGCATCGTCGAACGATGGTGATGCGTTGGAAGGGGTAGGTCTTCTCCCACCATTTGACTTTGTTTTCGTTCCCACCCCCACCCACACGTCCATGTTATAAATTTAAAATTTTTGGGGTATGTTTGAGTTATTTGTTAGGCGTGTTTTAGTCTTTTATGAATGGGTAACATCATTTTAAGTTGAAATGTTAGTGTTTAAAGGTTAAGTTCTCAAATTTCTTTCGAAGTTTGGATGATTTGTTGATGCATATTAGATGTTTGATGACATGTCTCTTGTTAAAACATTTTGTTAATTTGTGAAGATAGAGTTGATTTGTATCAGAGAACGAGTTTATGGGTGAGCGTACATGTATGTTTAGGGGTCACGTATAATAATTGAAGAAGATCATTGTCACTTGTATAATTAAGCTACATTAAGAAGCATTAAGATAGTTATATACTAGAGATCCTAATTAAGTACCCTAGTATATATTGGAAAAATCTAAAATAAACATTTTACGCATGGTATTTACATCATAATTAGCATCGTTTTGCATTCTTAAGAATAATGCTTAAATTCATGATAAGTATAACATTATACTTAAGACTTGTCATATGTTTTCTAATATAGCCTAGTTCTTCATCTACGTTATTTTATTAGGGTAGAATGATAATTCCCACCTCTAATTTAAAATGAAAACTAGGTAACTCTTGCTCCTCTTTTATAACTTAGATTATGTGGATGAATTATACCTTAATTAAACTTGATTAGATTCTGATATCAATTAAGACTCAATCTCCTTATGTGAATACAAATTTATTGATTAAACTTACCCTTTTCAATTAATTAGGCATTTTAAGTAAACTTAAGTCCCATAAGCCTAAAGAAGGATGACGAGTCGTAAGTTGTAATAGAACATTGTTCCTTAAGCATTAATTCATAAACCAATATACGTATGCTAATAACAAGCAAAAAAGAAAAATCAACCTTTAGATACCCATCTTATGTTTAACCCTCAAGCCTTCATCATAAGACACATGAAGACTTAATTAAGAAGAATCTTCATCTTCCTTTAGAAGATTCATTAGGATTATTCCTAGGAAAAATTTAGTTTCAAATACATTTATCCCTCGTAATATATAGAAACTTCAACGAATTGTAAGGGATAAATTATTATTTAATCTTAACTGTTGACTCAAGTCAATTCCATTTATCTATCCCTCTACATAAGGTGCATGATGTCAACATGGTTCAATTGATATTTTTTTATAATTGTCGATAAAGAAAATACCACCTAATCTTTGGTTATTAAAAAACGTATAGATTATTGTTTGCTTGAGAGGGCTAATCTCTTATCTACCTGACATACTCTTTAATTCACATTTAAATATTTCATACAAATGGAATATACTTTAGAATCAAATGTCACATAATGCTTGTCGTAAAATAAACAATATATATTTAATGTTAGTGAATTCACATTTATATGTAAAGATATACTTCATGTTCATTTCATCTCATACACTATATCCTTCACACATTTATACTTGCCATCTTCTTACTTAGTTTTGTAATAAAATTTGAAATCTTTTATGTAAGTGATTGATACTTGACTATCATATTTGATTAGTACTATATCAAGTTAGTTTTAGTAATTTCCCAATGAACTAAAAATGACTAAATAAAATCGTATATTGAAATGCAATTAAAAATGCTATAAATACAACTTTCATTACAGATAAAGTAATACATGATTTTTTCTTACAACTCTATAATGTTGTACCATTATTGAATGAGAAAACAATCCTTATGATAAATTTTCTTCCATCAAAATCTCATCTCCATTTTCTATCCACATAACTTTATAAACCTAAGTTATTACCTTAATAACATAATACATAATCATATATACCTTTTATTATGCCTTGGTATTATCATTGCTACTTTTAATGAGTCTGAGATGGATTTAACTAATATATGCTTATAGTTTTAATATTATAGCCAATACTTAGTCTTTTACATATCATTTACATATATAAGACTTCCAAATACATTGAAATAAAAAACTTTCTTCATTTCTTCCTTTTCTTGTGGTGTTATTGCATAAATCTTTTAACTGAGACCTTCACCTTTAACAATAGAATTATCAATTCGCCTTTAATTTTTAATACAAAATGTCAAATGAATTCGTTAAATAACTGTCACTTATGAATTCTCTAAATAACTGTCACTCATGCTTTTCATTTTAAATTCATATGACAACCATTTTATAATTTTCTTAACAAACTCAAAGATGACATGTATGTCAATAAAGGTGAGAGCGATGTCACGATGTCTGTAAAGCATTAAGGAGATTGATTCTTTTGGAAAATTTGTCAATTCCACAAACCTCGTCTGGACATTCACGTATGCATTATTATCCATTTTTTGTTCGTTTAAAGATTTTCTAATATGACATTATGAAAGTTTTATATTGATTGTGTTTTAGGTAAATCTATTCCAGTTAGTAGTTCATATAGAGAGTTAGTCTTCCATACTAAGACCGGCAACTCATTTGTTGTATCCTCTACAAGTTTAGCTATAGCGGAAATGCTGTTACAAGAAGATGTTCAAAAGCCTACACCTGAGGGAAGAAGTATTACTGTTTCAATTGGTGTGTTTAAACATGTCAAGATACTTCTTGGGAATCTAGACATCGGGGACTCATTTATATTTGCTGACTCCCATTTCACATGGAATCAAACAAAATAATTATATCATTATGATTTATCGATGCAATATAATAGACTCAGCTTTAAAGTTGATTTATTGTTGTATCTGTAAGAATTTGTCAAACAACCTCCCTACTAGTTGGAGGTTAACCTGCTTCTTATTGAATGAGGGCTATTATTGTTCTTCTTCTATGACTTTAACAATTGTTACTGTCATTGTCGTCATTTGTACTTGAATATGATATTCAATAAATCACCTTATTTCCTTTTTCATATATTGCATAAAATATTGAATTCAAATTCTTATATTTCTAGAAATTTCGATGAACAACGAATTTCAGGTAAAAATATGAGACCAAAGAGACAGCGTGAGATAATGTGGCCCAGGTTTAGAGGCATATTCGGAAGCACTTACTGTGAAGGTAGATCGCCGCGGTCTCCAGCTCCCACTTACTCACCTCCTCCTCCTCTAGGGCCTACAGTTGCAGATGAGGCATCACCTACTGCAAAACATGATACACCATCCCCATCCCCAACTCATATATCATCTAATACCGCTTTATCAGTTGGCTGAGACGTCCGCCAACCTGAAGCTGAGGGACCTGATGGAAGAAAGTACATAATAATTGTTAATAATCTGTAAGTGAAATCACATTAATCGCTATTTGTTTTTAATTAAGTTATAGGTTTATCAGTTTTTCTTGTATAAAATTACTTCTTATATTAGGTAAGTTCTGTCTAGACCGTGTTCTAAAAAATGACTTCTAAATTTAAAGAAATGATTGATCCTGAGGGTTATGTGTGGAAGAATATCTATAACATTCCACTCCCGTAGGACCCAAACCTGACATTGTGGGTGATATCCGAATCTGTGTCCTATGAGGGTGGAATGCTAGTGCATTCAATCAGTCAAAACTCAGTACATAAAATTTTTTTTGAAGCACAATCGTATGCAGAAATAAATTATCAAATCTGGCCCATTTTTATTCGCAAACTTTTTCAATCATAACAATACGATCAACAGAATTTCAATAGCCATTTGGGGCCCATTACAAACACAAAACACCATAGTCATAATGTCTTTACATTACAACATGCATACATTTGTATACACATTGTGCAAAAATTTCTGAATACATTATTCGATACAATGTACGAAAATAAAGAAGCACAATGTAGACACGAACTGATCCCGACCTCTACCCTTACTTGTATGCTATAGGTATACTCCTGTTTGACTAACGGAGTATTTCTTCTAATCCTGAAAAATATTTGCAAATTTTGGGTGAGTTTTGCGAACTCAATGAGTGATCATCATCGATGACTCACCTAGTCATATAACACATAAATTACATTCACATCATTGCACATTTCACATTCAATACAATTTAACATCCATATATGCATATGTAGTGCGCAAGAGACTTACTTTTCAATTATTATTTTGCTGTGACCGAGTGCCTATCTAGCCCGTATCCATTAGATACCGGGCTCATTGAT
Organism: Erythroxylum areolatum; assembly: GCA_024520975.1. Lineage (NCBI taxonomy): Eukaryota > Viridiplantae > Streptophyta > Magnoliopsida > Malpighiales > Erythroxylaceae > Erythroxylum > Erythroxylum areolatum. Next base: position 1,156,456 of record JANIJH010000004.1, read on the forward strand.
AACTATCCTATATAGGGCTCATTAAACGTTGAGCCTGAGGCCTTGAATCACTTTTGAGCTCGGGGCTCTTTTTCATACATTGAGCTTTAAGTTCTGATCGGTGGCTACTCTGGTCACAACTCCATTATGTTTCATGCATTCATAAAATGGAATGCATCAATTACATTTGCATATTCTCATTCACTCACATTTACATATCATTGGACCTTAGTCCGGCATTCAACCTTTAAGTTGACAATCACACTTTCATATATATGCAAATGCACATTCAAAACACAACTGTCATATTATGCATGAACATGGAATACATTTTTCTAATCTCTTGTTAATCACTTATATTTACTATCCTAACCTTCCTACAGGTAATGGGATGTTACAATATCTCCCAGGAAACAAATGGATTTTTCTTTCAGGAGTTTGAGATACATAAGATTTATTTTCTTTTTATATTGATTTATATATAGTAATTAGATAAATATTATTACATTATAGTGTAGTTTTAATTGTTTTCTTGTTATTTCAGAAACAATTTTTTTGGGATTTTGGTATCGACACCATCATATATAAAGTATGGGAGAGGTGAGCTCGTACACGTTATCACGATTTTATTGGTGCGACACAAGGCTAGTGTACGATCGCCTTATATTTCAAAACAAATATGGAGTCGTTGGCAGGAGTATTAGAGAAGCCCTGAGACAATATCTGTCTCAGGGCATAACTCTACCAACAAACATGGAGGCCCAGGGGCAGAGAGTCTTCCCGTACATATGGGGGGATCAATAACCTACCACGAGCATGTATAGAGACTTGTAAGTATCTAAACTTCACACTTATTTTGTAAATGTCTTACTTTGCTTTATTATATATAATGATAATAGTATAAATATCTGATGCTATATATGGATGTGTTGAGTTATTTTATTTGTTCAACAGGGAGAAATATCATAAAAATAGAGGAAACTCTGTCGAAATTTTTATAAAATGTAGTTCACATCTAACATTTTAGGTTAAATATGTTGGAAAAGTCTTTGGGCATGAGGCTACACCTACTCAGTTGTTTTTGCACACTCACACGAATAAGCATGATGGTGTGACATTCGTCAACAGCCGATGTAAAGAACTAAATGTTTGTGAAATTAATGCATTATTATTATTTCTTAATAATAATCCCTTACTAATGTAAACATTGGTTCCTAATATGACCAAATTTAACAAACCATTCAGCGACAATATCAGGAAGAACAACCTGTTGATGAGACTCGGACGTATCTTGATGTTGTTAGTGGTAGGAAGCATCGTAAACGGATATTCGAGCTATGTTCATTTGCGAATACATGTTAATCGCAATATTCTATGTCTAATATAACAGCGTCTACAAGACCAGTGCAAACTAACGAAGTCACTGAGCTTCGGATCACAATGCAAACATTGATGGAGTAGATGGCTTAGCTTAGACAGGAGATGGAGCAGTTGAAGGGGAGGGGTAGAACCTCAGAGCACCCGCCATCACCAAGACATTAGGATTGTTATACTTATTTGATTTCAATTACAATGACTTATTATATACACTGTAATGATTTTATTATCAATTAAGAGAATTTTAACTTTATATCATCAATCAGCTTTTTTTAAACAAATTAAATATATAAACAAATAAATTTATTATGCACGGATAATTCACAACTATTGAAATTATGCATTTTTTATAAGATCATCTAATAAAATTTAATGTCAGAAATTTAAAAAAAAATCCTACTTTTAATTACTGATGGAATACACAAGACCGTCAGGAAAAACACTACATTTATCGATGGAACACCAAAAACCGTCGTAAAATTGTTTATAGTATTTACTGACCGTTCTTCTTCCATCGGTAATATTGAAACCGACGACGATTATCTTAACGATGGTTTACCAACAGTACCATATATCCGTCGTTATATTTTACCGACAGAAGGACAACAAAATTTTCGTTGTTAAAATTACCTACGGCCGTATTAACAATGTTTTTGTCTATCGTTTTATTCCATCAGTAATTATTATTACCGATGGAATTCTCCCGTTTACCGTCGGTAAACCCTAGATTTCTTATAGTGTGAAACCATAAAAAAATTAAATGTATGCATTAGTTATGTAAATATTAAGTAGATTCGCAATCTCCTCTACGCACCCTAAGTACCGTAATTAAAATTTTGATCCCATGAAACCATAAAAAAAAATAAATCTATGCATAGGTTATGTAAATGCTAAGTAGATCCCTAATCTCCTCTGCGCATCATAAGTACCATAATTAAATTTTGATCCTATGAAACCATAAAAAATTAAATGTATGCATAGGTTATGTAAATGCTAAGTAGATCCCTAATCTCAACTTTAAATAAGTGAGACTTGGTAAGATTATGTTTAGTTGGTCGTAAAATTGTTAATGAAATGAAATGATTTATAATGAAATAAAATATAAATGGATGTAATAATAGAAATTCGTTATTTGAGAAAAAGAGAATGATTCATAATGTATTACGATAAAACATTGTTTAGAAGATGAATGAAATGTATATAATGTGACTATTTTACCCTTGATAAAAAACAAAACATATATTAGCATGATTGTTATTAGAGTTAAGGGTATAATTGGTATTATAAAAAACTATTTAAAGTATATTAGGTAGCACATATTTATCATTTTATATTCTATCATAAATATTTTAAATCGTAGATAATTTATTTTTATTATTTATGATAGAATAAAATGTAATATGAAACTTTCTTTTAATTCTACTGTAAATTATCATCTTAAACGATATAATAATTATATTTTATTATTAACCGACCTACCAAACATAATCTTTGTAAAAGATATATCTTTACGCACATTATTAAATATATCTTGATTTTGATAAAATTTTGAAGAAAATTAGAATAAGTTTTATATTTTAATGATAATAAATCCAAAGTGAAAATAAAATTTTGAAGTCTGAGTTAAAGTAAAGGCTTAAGCGTTAGGACCAGAATATTAATTTATATGATAAAACACAAATTATATATATTGATAAATGCAAAAATAAAATAATAAAAAATGATAAATAAATAAGGATAACATTTATTACAGCAAAACATTATAAATGCTTGGTGATCGTCTTGTTCCAGGAACTCCAACAACCGAAGTGACCAGTCCATCGAAACGGCACTGTATTGTTTCCACCTTTCGTCGCCTTAAACCGCTTCCAGTCCCGAAGAACCGCCGTCAAGTCCGTCACCTTAGCACTTATACTGCGGCAACAGTTGGCGTGGACGGTGGTCACCGCTGTAATATCTTTACTATCCGAGCAAAACCCACTAAAGTAGAGAGTCTCCAGGAACCTAGCGTTGATCCCCAACTGTCCCAAGACACCTCCTTGCGTCAGGTTTAGAAGAACGTCCTGCTCTTTTACACCTGTGGCGTTGTTCTTCTTGGCGTACCAAGTCTCGAACAGGGCGATAGTCTTGTTGTTTGATCTCGCGTGGTAGAATCCCGTGTTGATGAAGTTCTTCTCGGATTGCGCGTCTCCGTTGAACCAATCGGTGCTAATCTGAAAGTCCACAGTCTCGTTCCTGTTTAGTAGTGACATGGGGTTCCTCAGCCACAGCACGTCTGTGTCCTGTCATAAAACGACAACCAAAATGAGTCACAATATCAAAGTTAACCAACACGGGTTTTCACAGATTGGGACACAAGTTATTGTTTAGTTAAGAAAATGAGACTGGTAGCCATGTAACAGGAACAACATTCTGGTCTTGAATGCCGTAAAGACAAGCAGTAAGGTGTCCTCAGGTTTGACTATGGCTTGTCTAAGTTTGAAGGGTGAAAAATCATTTCACTCAAATTTTATAAAGTGAGATAAGATGATAACTCTTCTATCGAATTTAGAAGAGCTGATCCAAAATCGATTAAGCCAAATTCTAAAATAGTGTTGATCCAACTCAGACAAATTACTCTCAAAAGAAGCCAAACTAGGAAAAGAAGGATCGGATTGGACTATTATTGTCACCAGTTGCCTATGTAATATTCAATACACACATCTCCAATAAGTAGGGAAACATTTATTTCTTGTTAGTTTAGGTCCTACCCGGATCATTGCAATCCTGAGTGACTATGCAACATTCAGTACATAAAGAGGAACCCACCTCTCCAAGAAATTGGGAAACAGTTACATTCGTACTTCCTATCAAAATCTACGGGGAAACTAATACGAGGTTGTCGTACTTGACGAAGCAAGAGGAGGAAGTTCACTCCAACTTGAAGACGTGAAAGGAAAAGTCATACCGACTCTTGGAAAGAGCAGAGTAGTCTCTGGTGAAATTTACAACCACCAGACTCAGAAGACAAGAAGAATCCACAGAGAAAATTGAAAATTCAAGTGTATTGAATAGAGATTTGGTTCAGTTGGCCATCTAATCAGGAATTTCGCAGCAGACTTTGAGGAGCCGTGAGAGTTTTATACCATTCCCTTTCTAACTAAACCAATAATTCAAATTAGCATATGTTTCTTGAATGTGTTTTTCCAACTAACTTGGCACCGAACCTCCAAGTTAGTACATAATAGGTGACTTGTCGGTTTGTGACTGATGTGCAAAGTCAAGGCTTTACAAAGAAGACAAAACCAAATCTTAAATATACAGGCCCATTGTCGGGTAGTGGCTATCGTCGGCGGTCCCATTGAAGTTGGGCAAACTCAGATCTAACCTGATCAGATACCACTAAACCTCCCATAAGTGAAACTGAATAGCAATTAAGAAAAGTCAAGCATGTTCAACTAAGACAAATTTCATAGTAAAAGTAAAAAAAAAAAAACATGTTGGAGATGGTAACATAGGAAATGAATTGATTTGAGACTAAATTACTTAAATTAATAAATAAAAACATAATTTAACTCTATTTTAAATTAGGTTAATCGGATCAAAATGCCAACTTTACACGCAATCTACCTGACAAGCATTGTAAATTCCTAGGAGAGTTATTTCCAGGGAGCAGTTTTCGCGTTAAACAGGAAGTCAAACCAAGTTAAACGCTCGTTTTCTATTAGCTTGCCGACACTAAACCTTAGGTTTTCTTGTTCCCAACCATGTCGGAGGGACACCGTTGCAATTAGAGACCATGTTGCAGAAATTGACGGCTGGTAGGTAACGTACCGTGAAAATGAAGTTATATCCGCGTTTGAGAACCTCGGTAACGAAAAGGGTCCGTTTCCACATCATTTTAAGGAAGTCACGAGACATGAAGATCTTTTCTCCGGCGAAATCAACGCCTTCCGTTTCCAGTTTGTAACAGTGTAGCCGCTTGAACATGCACCTCTCGTATGCCGTTTGGTCGACGGCGACTACGAGCAAGTGGTCAAGAAGTTGCCTTGTGTTCTCTCCAAGCCAAAAGCTTTCGAGGAAGAGATCGAGCATGGTTATTTCTGATTCAACCGTCTGTTCTGCATAAGCCCTGTTGACCATTGCAATAATGACTGTCTTATTAGGCATTGCAGCCTTTTCCAGAGCTAAGTCTAGCTCATCGATAGGGAACTTTATGGTGTGCTGTGACAAAACACCGAACAATTAAAAGCTTATAGGTATGATCATCAAGAGAAAGTAAACAACTGGTAGAGAAAATGACCCGAACATGAAGATGAGTGACTTACATATATTGGGTTGGAACAGTTTGAACCCGACCTTCGATATTCAAATATGAGAGGTTGAGAGGTTGAAGTAGACCAGACAAGGAGATAAACAAAACCGGCGAAGAGAAGAGAGAAGATTACAAGATTTCCTGGGCAGTTCTTCGAGTTATCCTTCTGCATCTGCATAATTTGTTGGTCGAGTCCTGCTATTGGAAGATGTTACAAGAGCTTTTCGTCTACTTAAGCTCGAGAGACGGTAAGAAATGGAGGTCGTGGGTTTATGCTGTTTGGGACAGTTGACCAGACATACTGAGTAACAGTTCGTGTCTAGAAAATGGAAAGATTGAAGCGAAAGTAATGTTTATCTCTAACGAACAGGAAAATTTTATAGTTGTAATTCTGATATAATTATTTGTTATAAAATTATGGGGTGTTTGTTTTTATTTTAATTTTTAATTTTTAATTTTAATTTTTAAATTTTGTAAAAAAATTTATTTGTTTAAATTTTTAGTTTTGGTTTCTCCCATTTTTTAAAAATTATGAGAACTATAAAAAATAATTTTTGTTATTTTCATAATTTGATTTACTATTATTAAATTATTTATTTTTAATAAAATTATAAATAATTTAATTCAACATTATATTTATATATTTAATAAATTTATTATTAAATTATTTATTTTTAATAAAAATTATAAATAATTTAATTCAACATTATATTTATATATTTAATAAATTTATATTTATTATCAATAAAATTATGAATAATTTAATTTAATTTTATAATTAAATTATATATAATTAAATTTAAAATATTTAAATATTTAAATAAAATTTGATTTAATAATTAAAATGTATTTCAAATAAATATTAATTTATAAATAAAATTTAAAATTTTTATTTTTATTAAAATAACATAATGTTATTATTAATTTGTTAATAATATTATATAAGAGATTAAACAAATTTATTTAATTAAAAATAATTTATCTTTAAATTTTATCTAAAATGTAATTATTATCAGTGATAAAAATACAACTACATTAACATTAACAACCAAACAAATTTTCGTTTTAATTTGAAAGAAAAATAGACATTAAAAATTGAAAATAAAAACTAAAAATTGCAACAACAAAAATAGAAATAGAACCGATGGATTATAAATTTATTAATTTTTGTGTTTATATTGAATTAGTAGAGTAATAGATAAAACGCATCATAAGTACCATAATCTCATATTTAGTAAATCTATGGATAGAATATAGTTAATGAGATGGTTACAGCTGATCATTAAAAATTTCAAGCGTTCAATAAGTTTAAGTGTAAAAATTTTGAATTGTTTTATTTTAGGTCAATTTTTATCTTTTTGATTTTATTTATTTTAATAATTCTTCTTGTTAAATGGTAAAATTTTATAAATTACTAATTTCTTATAAACTAAAATAAATACTGTAAAAAAATATAATACTTAAAATAAGGATAAAATTTAAATTTAAGTTTTAAAAAATAAGTTTATAAAGTCTATCAATATTAGAAAATTCAATAATTAATATATTCTAGCCTAAATTGATTTTAGTTATTAATAAAATAAGATAAACTACAATAACAACATTCAATGTTAATTCCGTTAATTTTAAAATTTAAAGAGGTTTAATACTACATGACATTAAATTAATTTAATTAGTAAAGAGAGTTTTTCTAAAATATATTAATAAAATAAGATATAGGCATAAGTCACGAAGACAAGAATGATTTTTTATATGACTAAATTAAAGAGTTGTCTGCGACTAAATGACCCAACGCAGAGATTTCAAAAAGAACTCGATTTGGTTTTGAGTTACGGGTCAGTCCATTCTTACGCGTAGTCGAGTTGTTACTTTCAAAATAATGTCATTTTGAAAATTTTTCATTAAAAAAAAGACAAATTGAGTTGGCTCGGCATCTTCGTTACCTGTCGGTTTTCTTCTTCTTTTTTTAGGAATATTTTAATTATAAAAAGATACTTATTTAGAGTAATTTTTACTTAAATTGGATAGGTCTTTTGTAAAACACCTCGATTCGGTCTTGAGTTACGGGTCAGTCCAATCTTACGCGCAGTCCAATTGTTGCCTTCAGAATAATGTCATTTTAAAATTTTTCTTTAAAAAAATGATAAATATCTGTCGGTTCTCAAATTTTTCTATTATTATTTATAAGATATTTTAGCAGGATCTCAATTATAAAAAATATTTTTAAATTATCTATATTTAAACTAATTTTTGTTTAAATTAAGTTTATTTTTTTACAAAAGATAAAATTTTAACCTTAAATTTTAAACAATTATATACGTTAGGAGGGATCCTTATCAAGCCTCCTCCACCCTAACGTTTGTCGGTCCTCAAATTTAATAGCCAAGGCAAGATTTTAAAGAATGAAAAAGAGATTACGTGTCAGTGCGACAGATGACCACCTTGTAGCGATCGACGTTGCCAAGTCTTCTCATGATTGGGGTTAAAAGTATAAAATACTTTAAAATACAAAAGATTATAAAATTGAGACGTGTTGAAAGTATAAAATACTTAAATTTTCATTTAACAATAATAAATTTATTAAAATGAGATGATTGACGTATTTATTATTAGAATTTTTCATAACTTTATTTAGCACATAATAAAAAAAGCAATTTAAAAAAAAATAGTTAACATACCGATTGCACAAAAATTCCCATTTTACAAGTATCTGAGAAGGGTTAACAATATACATAGCATTTTCCTTGTATTATTTTACAAAAAGGCTTTATGTAATTCAAACCTGTGACTATTTGATCACAAAAAATCAAAATTTTCTAATTGTTTCAAAATTCTCCCCCTATCATATGTCATTTATTTAAAATAAGTAATTAATATATTCTCATTTATAACACTCGAGAATTATATATATATATATATATATATATAAGTAAAATTATGATAAAAAGATAAGTATTGTATACAAGGTTTCCCACTTTGCAAAAATCGGGTGAAGTTCACCAATTATTAAGGATGGCAATTGGTGGTCCATGACTTTAGATTCGATACTTAACTATTCTAAATGAAACAACTGTTTAGACAACATAGTTATTTTATTCATAGCACTTTTTTTTTTTGTCTTGCCTCCCTTTCTCTCTCAAGAGTGCAAGTGTTTAGTCAACCAAGATTGTGCTGGGTAGTTTTTGTGTGAGCGTTTTGTCTCAGTCGATTTCAGTTTTTGCCGATCGGGTGTTGTGAGATGGACCAAGGATTTCAGAATCTATCCATCAAAGAGAAGGAAAACGTTCAGGTTGTGATTCCCGCAGAAGAGTTTCGGAGTGAAGAGATTAACTACAATCTATGTTTGTTGGACAAAATGGTAGGAGATAGAGCGATTAACGCAGAGGCCATGGAAAGGATGCTGTTGAGCCTCTGGCATCCAATGAGGGGTGCGTATATTAAACCACTAACAGGCACCAATCTTTATATTATTCAGTTTTATCACAATATTGATTTGAAGAGGATGCTAGCTGGGGGACCATGGTCTTTTAACAAATGTATTTTGTTAGTCTACCAGTGGAAGGAAGGAGAGAACCCAGCGGACATAGATTTCACTCATACTGATCTATGGGTACAGTTTCATGGCCTACCATTGGGATTTGCCTCAGAAATGTTGGCCAGAAATATTGGAAATGTGATGGGAACCTATCTGGAATATGACTCTACCTATAGGCGAAATTCTTGAAACAATTATATGCGTGTTCGAATTCGGATTAACATCGAAGAACTCCTCATGCGCAGGAAGAGTATACGTAAGCAGGGAGCTGACCAAATAGTGATAACTTTCAGCTATAAGAGATTGCCTCTTGTCTGCTATCTGTGTGGGATTATAGGGCATAGTGAAACTAATTGCCTTAAGCTACTGGAAAGACCAGAGGGAGAGATCTGTCATGAATGGTAGGAGGAGATTTAGGCGGAGGTGCGGGCACGGAACGTTAGGAGGCAGGTGCAATGGAAACGTGATCCAGGACAGGATCTAGGAGCTGAGTTTGCGGAAAAAAATAAGGAGATAGTTTCCCCAAAATCAGCAGCATCAAATCCTAGAAGAATCAGCAACGGTTTTTCTTTTGTTCCTAAGAGGGTAACGACCAAATCTTCTGCAGATATTGGTGGTACATTGGGACATAATTCCTTGGTGATTTGCGGCAACTCAAGTGGCCAAAGCCTAACCCTCGGTAGAGTTGATGGATATGAGTGATTCAATTATGATTCTAAACCAACAGCACATTTATCGGCCGATCTTGCTCAGTAGACCCGTCGAGAGCCATGAATTGCATAGCATGGAACTGTCGTGGCTTAGGCAACCATAGGACAGTTCGTGCTTTAAAAGACCTTGTTAGGTCCAATAAGCCTAGTATTTTGTTTTTAAGTGAAACAATTGCGAACTCTGTTAAGGTTGAAGAAATAAAAGTTTTATTACAATATGATTTCTGTTTTTGTATTGATCAGATTGGTAGAAGTGGTGGACTAGCTATGTTCTGGATGCAAGACGTTACTGCTACAATCATTGGTTTCTCTAATAATCACATTGATCTTTGCATTGATGATTCTTTTTTTTCAAAATGGCATCTTATAGGATTCTACGGATTTTCCGAAGCGACTAGAAAACGTGCTAGTTGGGAGCTACTGAGATCCCTCTCGTGGAGTCATAGCATGCCATGGGTCTGTTTCGGGGATTTTAACAACTTTTTATCCCTTAATGATAAACTAGGGGGAGGGGAGTATCCTCGTTCTCTAATGGAGGGTTTCCGACAATGTATATCGGATTGCAATCTCATTGATATTCTGCTGCTCGGATTCGGGTATACTTAGGAGAGGGGTCGAAATACAAACTTGCCTATACTAGAGAGACTTGACCGTGCTTTTGTTAATGAATAATAGATGGCCATATTTCTGTTTCACAAACTGCATAATTTGGTATGTGGGATGTCGGATCATACCCCTATAAAATTGGTGGGGGAACGCCAACTACCAGTGAAGAGGAACAAGCGTTTTAAGTTTGAGAACAAGTGGTTAGCGAAAGAAGGTTTTATGGATTTTGTCTCTAATTTCTGGGGTGATAATCAAGGTTTAAACTTAATTCCCAGGCTTAGGCTGTGCGGCAATAGGTTACTTCATTGGCAAAGAAATCTCAGAGGCAATTTCACTGAGCGGATTCAGGTTCTCAAAAGGCAAATGGTTGTGGCACAAAAACAACATCAGCATGCGCTACTGGGGATCCAGAAAACTGCTCTTAATCGACTTCTTGCCCAAGAGGAAATTTATTGGAAATAATGCTCTAAGATTTTTTGGATGCAGTATGGGGAAACAAATTCTAAATACTTTCATGCGCAAGCTTCTAAAAGGAAGAGAGTGAACCATATTAGCGTCCTCACTGACGATAATGGGAAATAGGTTTCGGGCAAAGAGGGTATCAGTACAATCATTTTAGATTATTTTTCCCAGGTATTCTCGATGTCAGGAGGCTCGAATTTTCAGCATTTTAATTCTATACAGTCGGTGGTAACCACAGCAGATAACGACTACCTTTTGACGCCATTCCAGAGGGAGGAGTTTAGGAGAGCATTATTTGACATGCACCCGGATAAGGAGCCCGAACCGGATGGGATGTGGTTCTGCCGGATTCTGGCGGAACTGTGCGTTGCCGTTTGAGTCCATGAGTTGACTGCTGTTTGCTGTGATTCCGACGGTGAGATCCCTGCAAAACAAAGAAGGCACGTCGGGGGTTGT
>JANIJH010000004.1:1189468-1207002 GCA_024520975.1 Erythroxylum areolatum
AAGATTTGGCTCGGGCTTTCTTTGTCACCCTCTCCCTCAACCACCATAGCTGAGCAATTTGAGCATCTTCAGTTGGACTCTTAACCGTATAATCTTCATCGATTGGTTCCCACAGATCCTTACCTTGCAGGTATGCCTCCATCTTAATTGCCCAGATTTGATATCCTTCACCATTGAATATCGCAGGTTGCAGGGACTGCATTGAGCTCTCAGCCATCTCTGAGTGTTAAGTTCTTCACCTACACCTTCACAGATCCCTTAAGAATCTAGCTCTGATACCACTTTGTTGTTATCGAATGATCATACACGAAAACTACAACCAAAAGCTACTGGAAATTTAGAGAGAGAAGTTTAGAGAGAGAAATCAGATGAGAATAGGGGCAAACAGAGCAATTTTTGGAGACTCAATAACACGTTGAGATTTCTTCTAATTGTATTCAGAATCAAAGTGCACAATACACACACTTATTTTCTATGGATTTGCAGTATTTATAACACTCAATTTACAACTGTCAATAACCAACTTTTCTTGAGTTTCTTTAACTCGGTTCTTGTACGTTGCATGCATGGCTCTTCATGGTCATCCACCTGAACTTTTGAGACATCTCCAACAATTGTCAGTGATGTTCTTCCACTTCCAAACAAGCTTAGAGGCACCTTCCTCTAAGATTTTATCAACATTGGCGATAATGATACTCTCAGGGAGTTGCACCAAATTTGTTTTCCACAAAAAAACTACTCCAAAGCTTGCTGCACCTTTTCCTCCAATGGCTCAAAAGAGATCTTCCCCCATCGATTCTCTATTAAGAATTCTACCATCCACATAAGCTATCGCTGCGACTACAATGTTATTGGCTGATAGCCCATATTTTCTCATCATGTCCCGTAAAGTGTCCTCCCACGCCCACTGTAAAACATACTCTAGCAAGAAACCCATGGCGATTGCTTTTCTATATAATGCGGTAATAAAGTTCGTCAACAGTTGCACCTTCGTCAATAGTTGCACCTGCATCAACCACTTTCATCTGATATATTGATATTGATGGATCGAAGATTTGAGATGTCTAGGAGGACAAAAGGGACGTCTGACACATAAGAAAGGCCTTCATAATTATGACCTACACTTTGGATTATAATCTCATGGTCTTTAGTGCATATTACAGTCGCTTGGATATGAGATTCACGATTGGGAGCCACAATAACAGGGGGTTTTGGGTAGAAAGGGTAAAAATATTCGGTTTCTTGCATAGGGTTGCAAAACAGATGAAAATGTAGAATTTTCAAAAGAGTAAACTACATTAGACACAGATACGGGATATGATTCCTCGTGATGTTGTTGTTGAAGGCTTTCAATGAATATGTTAAAGCTAGACTAAGTTTTGCAAGCATTGTATGCTTCATTTTCTGTCGACGACTTTTCTTTGTATTGTGTGTTAACAGAGAAGAGTCGAGAGATGAAAGAGATATGTTACAGAAAAATAAATTACAAAGACACCACCTACATCAGACAGCTAAGCACATGTTCACAAGGGCAAAACAGGTTATTACAATAGAAACAATCCCAACCATTCATCTTATTCTATCCTTTACATAAGGTGTATGGTCAAGATTAATTTACCAATTGTATAAATATGTGTGTAAGCAAATAATACAAATGGAATATACAAAGTTCTGTATTATACCTTTCTCTTGTATGGTATCAAAGCTCTATTGACAAATGTCAAAATGGAAGAAAACTCTTGGTCCTCTGCCACCACCCAAAATAATACATCATACTCTCTAGATTTCTCAGCTATAGCAAAGACTCTTAACTTCAATCTGCCCATCAACTTCGATAGACAAAACTTTTTCAACTGGAGAGTCCAAATTCTTACAGTAATAAGAGCTCAAGAGCTTGAAAACTTCATCAACTCAGCAGCTCCTCCTCAGTGTATCACTACAGACAATAATCAAATCATTGAAAATACAATATATAAATAGTGGTGAAGAACGGATCAACTACTGCTATGTTGGTTATTTTCAATAATTAAAGAAGAAGTAATAGGGCAGGTAAATCACTCAAACTCATCCTACCAAGTTTGGCATATTTTGGAGAATTTCTATGCTCAAACATCTATGGTCAGAACACTTCAACTAAAGTATCAACTTTCAACCATTAAAAAAGGCTCACATACCATATCAAAATACATGCAGAAAGTCAAAACCATTGGAGACTCACTTCAAGTAGCAGGACATGAAATCAGTGAGTATGAATTAATATTGAGTGCTCTAAATGGCCTTGGTCATGAATATGATCCTGTTGTGATTTATTTAATACATTCTATGAAAACTTCAACACTCCAAGAAGTGCAATACTCTCTTATGATGCATGAAACAAGAAGTGCAATATTCAAATAGAAATCTCATCACCAACTGCAGACTATGCAACTTTCAATTATTGGGGAAGAAGTGGTTTTAAAGGAAGAGGAAATTGTCACAGAGGAGGTAGATAGAATGGAAACATAATTTTCTATCAACTGAGCCATAAACCAGTCTATGAAGCACTAAAATGTCACAAAAGATTTGATGTCTCGTGACAAGATAATATAACACAATCATGGAAACAAAACACAGTCACACAACTCCACAAAATAATGCACAGAACTATCCTCAAACCTACTTGGCTCAAAATCAATATGGAAATCCTTATCCGAAGCAATCAACAACAATATATGGTTCATAGATAATGAGGCTACAAATCATGTCATAGCAGATTACAACAACTCGTCAATAAGTTTGGAATATGATGGAAAGGATCAACTCACTGTTGGCAATGGTAACTCTCTTCCTATTGCTAACATTGGCTCATCTCACATACATTTTCTATATAATACATACACGCACATGCCTTGCACTAAAACAAATTCTGCATGTTCCCAACATAACCAAAAATCTACTTAGTACCTCTAAACTCACCAAAGACAACAATATTTCTATTGAGTTTACTAATAAAAATTGTCTATTTAAGGACAAAGCAATAAGGAAAATTTTGCTAAAGGGAGTACTTCGGGATGATCTCTATAGCCTTAAAACCACTAAACAACCCGATAATATTAGGCCAATATACCTTAAGCCCAGTCCTTCCCAACCAAAGTTTTCTCTTTAGATAATCATTGTGAGGCAAACATAGCACAAAAAGATGTAAATGTTTGGCATGCCAAACTAGGATATCTTTCCAAGCATGTCTGAAAACAAATTCTAAGTTCAACTTTAATCTCAAAATCTATCTCATTGTGATGCTTTTAAGGAAGGAAAATTGCATCCATTACCTTTTCAAACTCATGATATAACCATTCAGAATCCATTAGAAATCATATATTCAGACATTTGGGGACCCTCTCTACATCTCTCAACAGAAGGACACAAATATTATCTTATTTTTGTTGATGTCTACACAAGATTCACTTGGCTTTATCCTTTAAAATTAAAATCCGATACCCAATCTGTCTTTATCAAATTCAAGACCAATGTTAAACTTCAACTAAATAGAAAAATCAAAGCCCTACATATAGACTTGGAAGGTGAATACAAATCTCTCTTACCATATCTCACAAAATATGGAATACAACCATGGCTCAGTTGTCCTTACACTCACCAACAAAATGGGGTTTCCAAAAGGAATCACATACACATCACTGAAATGGGACTAACCCTTCTATCTCATGCTTACATACCACTCACCTATTGGTTAGAAGCCTTCTCCACAGCTACCTATCTTATCAGTAACCTCCTATCTCCTAGACTAAACAACCTCTCACTATTTGAAAAGATGTACAACAAATCATCTAACCATCTTAATCTCAAAACCTTTGGTTGTAGTTGTTTTCCTTATATGAGATATTATTCTCATCACAAATTAGGATTTCACACCACCAAATGTGTTTTTCTTGGGTATAGGTCAATGAATCAAGGTTACAAGTGTTTAACCAATCAAGGGAAAAGCATAATATCTCGTCATTTTGAATTCAACGAGAAAGATTTTCCATTTTCTTAACTCTTTTCCTCACATTCAAACAATCCTATAGCTTCATCAAGTCGTCCTACCTTTACCTTTACCTCAACTTCAATCAATACACCTTCATCAAAAGCTATCACGAATCACTCTCATTCAATAGAATGCCCTTACTCAACTAAATCCTTCGACAGACAAGTAAGCTCTCAAAACCCTAGCTCATCATCACATTTTATATCCTCACAAAATAGACAAAATATCTTACCCAACATCAATCATTCAACCACACCAGAAACTGAATCAAATTCTTCATCTCTACACATACAAAATGTTCATCCTATGCAAACTCGATCTAAAAGTGAAATTTTCAAACCAAAGCTCTATTCCTTTTCTCTTATCCTTAATCCACCAACTGAACCTAGAACAGTTTCTGAAGCTCTAAACAGTCCTATGTGGATTCAAGCTACGCAAGATGAGTTCAATGCCCTACAACATAACCATACCTGGACACTTGTCTCCTACCAGCCTACCATGCATATTCTTGGCACAACATGGGTGTTAAGGACTAAATATGATGCTGATGGAACTATCTCTAATCACAAGGCTAGATTTGTTGTCAAAGGGTTTAATCAAACCCCTAGCATTGACTTTTCAGAAACTTTCAGCCTTGTTTTGAAAGCCTCAACAATAAGAGTAATTCTCTCACTTATTGTCTCCCATCACTGGGAGATTCAGCAAGTTGATATCAACAATGCCTTTCTACATGGAGAGCTATAAGAAGTTGTTTATATAAACCAACCACAAAGATTTGAAGGCAAAACATAGTCACATCATGTATGCAAGCTAAATAAAACTCTTTGTGGACTAAAACAAGTCCTAGGGCTTGATTTCAAAAACTGAAATGTGCACTATCTTAGTGGGGGTTTCATAACTCAAAGTCAGATACCTCTCTATTTTATTCAACAAAAATGGAATTATTACAATGCTACTAGTCCATGTAGATGACATCCTAATCACAGGAAATTCAACTCAAGCCATTCATGCAATCATCAGTCAATTAAAATCTCAATTTGTGCTCAAAATGCTTGGAAGCATAAATCATTTCCTTGGCTTTGAAGCATACAAAAACATAAATGGTTTATACCTTTCACAGAAACAATACATTGAAGATCTACTTACCAGAACAAATATGTCATCTTGCAAACCTTCACCGACACCCTTCACTCCAACAACCAAGTTGTCTTGGCAGAATGGTACACCTTTCGAATTCCCAAAACTCTACCGAAGTACCATAAGAGCTCTTTAATATCTGTGCAATACAAGACTAGATATTAGCTTTGTAGTCAACAAATTAAGCCAATTTCTACAAAATCCTTTAAACACACACTGGATTGCATGTAAAAGGATTTTGCGTTTCTTGAAGGGAACCTCAGATCTAGGACTGATCTTCAAACCTTCATTGTCACATCTTGATCTCCATGCTTACAGTGACTCTGACTAGGCCAATTCTCCCGATGATTGTAAATCATTCACCGGTGGATGTGTATTTCTAGTGGGAAACCTAATCTTCTGGACTTCTAAGAAACAAACGATAGTAGCACGGTCCAGCACTGAGGCTGAATACCAAGCCCTATCTCAAGTATTGACTGAAGTTATCTATCTCTTATCTCTACTATCTGAACTAGGATTTTCCCTCACTCACAAACCAATTCTATGGAGTGACAATAATGGAGCTCGATCTCTAGCTCAAAATCCTCTCTTTCACTCAAGAATAAAGCACATTGAAATCGGCCTACATTTTATAAGAGACAAGGTGGAAAAAGGAGAAATAGAAATCTAATACACCAACAATCAAGTCATCAACATCCACACGAAATCCCTAAGCTCAACAATATTCCATCTTGTAACCAGCGAACTGAACCTAGTTCAAAGCCCTAGGTTCGGTTTGAGTAGGGTGTTAACGGAGAAAAGTCGAGAGATGAAAGAGAAATGTTACAAAAAAATAAATCACAAGGACACCACCTACATTAGACAGCTTAGCACATGTTCACGAGAGCATAATAGACCTTTATTATTAGCTAGCTGTACTAGTATAAGTTGTTACACCATAAACAATCCCAACTATTTATCTTATTACGTCCATTACAGAACGTGTACGGTCCAGAATAATTTACCATAGGTGTCTAAGCAAATAAGACAAGTAGACTATATAGAGTTCTGTTTATACCTTTCTCTTTTAACCTATAACTCTCAGGTATACTGGAAATCGGAATTTTGCTATTGCACGTCAATGATTTACTATCATACCGCTTCTCTAAAATTGTTCATATTCCTTATATATAGCTTAAAACAAGTAGCCCGTGAATCATTCTGACAAAATTACATGCTCTTCATTTAGAAAAGCTAACCACTTCGGTGTTTAAAATCATTTAGTAAAAAAGAGATTAGCCCCATCCCTTGGACAAGAATTTATAAGTGTGCTATGCTCAGATTAATAGAAGGAGAGACGACGAGAAATGCCGTCAGCTTCCTACAGAAGCGAGTTCTTCGAGGTGCAGATTGATTCCGCAGAGTCGTTCCGTCAGCCGTCCAACGCTGACGACGATGAGGAGTTGCTCTGGGAGGCGATTCTCCGATTGCCTTCACAGAAGCAGTGAACCTTCACCTGGTTGACCAAGAGTCTGTCAGAGTATGGTGGCAGTGATGGAGTAAAACTGAGACCGTCGATGCAAGAGGCTTGATCGTGAACAATGGTTTGACACTAAGGCAACGAATCTGCAAAGCCTTCATTTGAAGCTTGCCAACGAGCAGCAAAATCCAAAGTTCCTCGCATGGTGATCCCTGCCATGCGTGTGTCTGTTTGGCCGATGTATGCCGAATTATCCTGATTGCGGAAAGGAGCTTGGAATTATCCCGTGCCTTAGTGTCCAAAGCATTGTTAACAAGTTGTTCACGGTTGACACGATCAAGCCTCCTAACATTGACGGTCTCAGTTTTACTCTCATCACCGCCACCATACTCCAACAAGGTGAGGTTCCCTGCTTCTGCGAAGGCAATCGGAGAATCTGCAATGTGAGTGTCTGCTTGGCCGATGTAATCCAAAGTCTGCGAAGATGAGATTAGTCGGAATGTTTTGGGTGGTTCTTGTACTATCAACTGTCAAGTACTCTCTTCGAAGTACTCCAACAAACAAGGCAGGTAATCATAAAGGAGTACAGATGATTTTGAGAAATCGAAATGTTTGAAATGCAAACAGATGATTGTTCAAAATCTCCATTCGTAGTCCTATTACATTGTTTCCTTCCACCTTTTTCTTAGAAAACATGTATGCTTTACTGCTCTGTCCTTTGTTGTTTGCTGCTGCTGCATATTATTGACGCGTGCTCCGTCTTGTGAAAGTTGAGCTGAAAACTTTGATTATCACAGGAGGAATGGTCCTTGGTATCCAATTATTGACTTCGTCCATTTTAGTTAACTGCGCAATTGGCTTAGTTAATATAAATTTAGCAGGCAAAGCAATCATAATCAGGAATGTTTCCCAGGGTTGGCAAAAGGGTTCAGGTTCCGGCCCTGTCATGATGGTTTGAACTTTTTAGTCTGGGTTGAAGCCCCATTCCAACCAGAGTTTCCCTCTGGCGAGGATGGGGGAGAAATAAGTTTTAAGCGGATAGTGATAAATTGAGAGTTCTGTCATTTCCTGTTCATTTAGTACTCTGTGTTACCAGTTTGAACAAGATGAGCTCGTTGGATCAGAAGGAAAGTGGTCAGGGTAGATGCTCTTCCTCTCTGACTACTTTTGGCCAAAGTTGCTCTACTTGCCAGTTGCTTGGAGGGTGCTTACTCTCAATCCTTTGAACAAGATGGGCTTGTTATGGGTCCGAACATACTTAACATCAAAGAGCCGTGGGTATCGCCGAGTCCTTGTCAAACTGAAATCTTTAGAAGTAATTAATATCCTTTCTTCCTCGCGACCTAATTGTACTGAACATTTTTTTTTATAGGTACTAGGGAGCTACTCTAACAAGATTAGGACCTACAAATTCAGCACGTACCAAGAAAAAGAAACTAGTGTGCGGATAATCTGGCAACATTCGCTTTTCGTACCAGCCCATAGATACATTATCATTTGAAACTTTTAGTGTTCGTTATGGCACTCCTCCTTCGGGACAAATAGGGAGCACAATATCACCGAGCTGTCGGCTAGCTAGTTTATTTTTAGTGTATTTTTCTTGTAACAAAAAAAAAAATCTTCAGACTCAAGCTGAGAAAAAAAAGTTAAAGAAAAGGAATACTATGATTACTGAGCATGCTCTTGCCTTTTTGTGACCTTTTGTTATTAGTCTATCACCAATGCCTTTCCTACAAAGGCATTGACTGAGTTGTTATTTTGCTTGTGAACGTCTACTTTTGGCAAAACTAAATGAAACCTTCTGGTCTCGGTGTAAATGAAAATTCCAGGAAGCTTCACCTAATGTCAGAGTCACATTATATTAACATTTTCTTATATAACTTCACATATTTTATCATTTAATAAATTAAAAAACAAATATTTTAAAATAATTAAAAAGTAAAGCACAGGAAAGAGTGTATCATTATATAAAATTGTCTAATTTATTAAATAATAAAATATATATGTGACATAAATACAATATATGACAACTACGTGATTGAACTATTAATCTGACGTAATTCTCTACATTGTCTATATTAATGAATAATTTAATGTTTGGTTATTTTTTGTTAAAAATTAAGAATCGAAGCATTTTCTCGTCAATTTTAAAAGTTTGAGCTACTATTAACGGAGTAAAGTTTGCGATTTTATTTTTACAATTAATTCAAATAAAATGTTTAAACAATAATAATAATTTATAAATTACGTGATTAAAAAGAATAACATAATCGTTCAAAATGAAATGATAAATTAAATACAGATAATTAATAATAAATTCTAAAAAACTAAAAGAATTGACATTTTTCATACAAAGTTTTGAATAATTTAAAAGATTAAGTCTGATCACAATGTACTTCAAACTTTTACGTTTGAATTTTGTAAAGATTCAATTGAACTATATCAAGAATGATCCAAACTCATATTAAATAAAAAAATAAAGAAACGACATCGTTTTGTACCTTATCATTAGGACCCGTGATTCGGTCAATTCAAGCACGAAGCAAGGAGCCAATTTTGCCATTCCTAAACTAGAAGAAAGAGATGATATGAGGTATAACTTTCGCTTCTACTAAGAAGTCCAGAAGGAAGTTTCCTTAAGATGGCAAAATGATACGTTTTCTCTAAAGCAATTTTAGATGAAAATTTGGCATTGACACTAAAAGTTGCAACATTTCAGAAATCAAATGCACCGTCTGATTTGCCACGTAAAGCAAAAAAGAGAAATATGCATGTATTTATGATTTTTTTTTTACAATAAAGGATTTTATTCTTCTATATTTGTTAAATTTAATTTCATAATAGCATAGTAATGATACATTTCAAATAAATTAAATAACAAATAAATGTCCAAAATTTATAATAATAAATTCAATGTAATAGAATAAGAGTGCACTGCTGGGAAGACTAAAACTGAGTTAAATATTAAATCTAATACAATTTTAATTTAAATTAATCTTTAAGTTGAAACTAGTTCAAATTTAATTAATTTGGTATTATTATTATTATTATTGTTATTATTATTATTATTGAGTGATCAAAACTCAATCAAAAAATTAAGTTTATATTTAAATCTAATTAAATTTAAATACTCAAAAATCAATTTAAAAATTATTAAATCAATTTAAACTAAATTTTAATTAATCCATCATCCATAATTTATATTAATTGATATGATCCCGTTAAATGAATTCTTAAATAGAATCCAAATATCGCATTGAAAACTTAAATTTATAAAATCTTATTTGATTTAAAAGGTATCATATTCTCTGCCTCAAATATTCTCTTCCGATTATATTTCTACTTTAAAATGACATCATTTTATATATAAGGTCATTTTGAAAAAAAAAACTATTAGATCATAGAAACAGGGATAAAAAATCTAAACCCTATTAAAAAAGGACACCAATTCTTCTGTGCTTTTCTTGTATTACTACTTTGTGCCAGTTATTTTTAACCACATATTTTTGTGGGTTTTACATAAACAATAATAACAACCTAATAAAGATCCCTTCTAATGCAAAGTCTGAGAAGGTCTTAAAGTATACAGCTTTACTTTTGACTAATAGAGAAATTATTTTACATATATATATATATAAAGGGTATAAAAAACGTTATTACAAGAAAATGTTTAAACTACCAAAAGTAATGCTTGTACTAAATAATTAAAGGGAAGAATTACACTTAAAAAAATAAGACTAAACACAAAACACATGAACGAAGAAAAAAGTTTAAAGAGCTGTAAAAAATTTTACGTGAGATCCTTTAATTATATAAGCTAAAGTTAACATGAGTTGTATTATTCTTGATCACCTCTTCTTAATTATTAGTGAGCCTTCTTTTTTTCTTCATATACTCTCTAAAATTATAAATTGACCAAGCTTTGATTCACTTATTTGTCGTTTATACTAATTAAGGCATTTATTATCACTAATCCTATACTTAAAAGCCAAACATTAGTACTACAATTCGAATAAGCATTAAATTGTCTACCTATTCTATTATTAAAAAAATTGGATTTGCGGGTCCCAAGTTATTAATAATTGCTACTTAAACGCGCTGTCGTGTAATAATCCCATTTTTAGATTAGACTTGTTAACCAAGCATCCAACTGCTCCTGTTCTAATTAACTAATAATAGTAGTAACCAAGACAGTCTTCTTTTTATTATCTAAAATTACAAAAAATATCAGATAAAAAAAAGAATTGGACCAAAATTAAATAATATATATTATTAAAAAAAGGAAATTTACAAATCTATAATTAGACATTGAGGACTTCCTAATCAAAATGTTTGAAAATTAGAGCCAAAAGAAGCCCAAATTTTATAATTCAAGACATTATTTTACATTTTTTGGATCCGATTCCAATTTTGCCCATGAAGACCTTATTGAAAAATTAAAAGAAGAATAGATGATGGAAGGTTGTTTAAGAAAATAAAAGTTAATTACAGGGGCAAATCAGAAAAGAGATTTTATTTATTCTTATAAAAAATGGAAGTGACGTGACGTTTTTAATATCTCCAAGATAAGAAAAGAAAAAAGAAAAAGAAAAAACGTGTTAAGAGCTATCGACGATCAAAGAAGAAGACAGAGTATAGAAAGAGATCAGAAGTTGGACGAAGAAAGAAAGAGATCACTTTCTTCATCTTCAAGTTGTAGATGTAATGCATCAGAAGAAATCAGAAGTCCAAATCGGAAAAGAAAGCACCGGCGTCTCTTCCGATTACAACCCTACACCGCCTCTGTTCTTCACTTCCGATCACAACCCATCATCCACGGTTAATCCTCCCACGCCTCAGGTTATAATCCAGCCCAGCGGCGATCATTTCGAGAATGACCCTTTTGTCCCATCACCCTCTTCTTCCTCCGCATCAACTCCGTACAAGCGACCCCTTTTGACCCAGCAACATCACCACCATCCCACGCATCGATCGCCCTCCATTACAAAATCCCCCACCGTGTACCATTTCTCGACGACCCAACAAAATCAGTCTCTGTTCTCCGTGTCTATCGCCGCCAAATCCGCCGCGTTTCGGTTCCTGAGGCGGTTTAATAATTTCCGGCGTTTGCGAGTCCACCTGAGGTTAATCCTCTTGTTGTCTCTCCCCTTGTTCTATTTCTTGGTTTCTCATCCGAGTCACTCCGTTCTTCTTGATTTTCTGTCTGCTTTTGCTTTCTCTGCCGCGCTTTTGTTCTCTCTCAATCTTGCCCTCCCTCGCCTTCCTTCTATTCGCTTGTTTCTGTCGCGTTCTTTTCCAATTAAGCTCAAATGCAATTCTAACGTGTCTGGGCCTCCATTGCCAGTGTTCTGGTCAATTGGGTCGAGGCCGGTTTCGGAGAAGAGGGTTGATTCTGGGTGTTGGGTTCAGGTTTACAGCAACGGGGACGTGTACGAGGGTGAGTTTCATAAAGGGAAGTGTTCGGGGAGTGGTGTTTATTACTACTGTATGAGTGGGAGGTATGAAGGTGACTGGGTTGATGGAAAATATGATGGTTATGGAGTGGAGACTTGGGCAAGAGGTAGTCGATATAGAGGGCAATATAGACAGGGACTTAGACATGGATTTGGGGTTTATAGATTTTACACAGGTGATGTTTATGCTGGTGAATGGTCTAATGGACAGAGTCATGGTTGTGGAGTTCACACTTGCGAGGATGGAAGTCGATATGTTGGGGAGTTCAAGTGGGGTGTCAAGCATGGTCTCGGACACTATCATTTCAGGTAATGTTGAATGTGTTCTGATTGGAATTTTCAGTTTGGTTTTTATGGGGCTTTTGTGTTTTCACTGTGATTATTGGTGTTAAAGTTGATATGATTATGTGCTCTGCTTATGGTTTTCTGCTCAGTGTTAAGGTTATTCGTTTCTGTTAAAACTTGTGTGGTTCCAGGTTTGAATGAAACAGCAAAGGAATGTGGAAATGGTCTATAATGCGAATCATCTTAAACATTTTATTAGGATTTTCTACCGAAATGGATAGGAAGTGAATTGAAATTTGAGAAGAACCTTTTTCCCTTATAAGACAAGTAACTTTTTTTTGGGTTAAGTGCATATAATTTCCAACCTTCTTTAAGATATTAGATCGATGAAGTGTACTGAATTGCAATGTAATGATGACAACATTACTGTAATGTTTAGGATTACCATAACTATTGGATTTTGCAAAGTGAACGAGGGATGAACTTGCTACTAATGTGTGATTGATCCCAGACTCCAATACATGTTCTTCTGTTGAATTCTGATTTATTCAGTTGTTCTTTCTCTTGCTGCTTGCTTTCCATAGTCCTTTTCGAAAGGGATATGAACAATAAACTTTTCGTTCACTCTATTATTAGAGTTCTTCGACACTTGCTTGTCTCATGCAAGCTTCTGGTTGCTCGGGTACCTGATTGTGTGTAATTCTAAATGCCTTGATGTGGGCAGGAAAAGGGATGTAAGCATTGTTTTAAATATGATGCCAGACAGTGAAAAAGAACTCTGATCTCTTATTATTTGGCATTGGGATTAAGTTAAATTTTACCGAGTTGAATTTGAATTCTTTTTACTTCTCTCTTCTTTTTGTTTTTTGTTTAATCCTGAGTTCATGCCGTTATACGTTATGTCTTAATTTTCCGTAATGGGCACACAATGTTGCAAATTTTGTAGCATCTGAATTGGTAAGGATATCTTTGTTAAAGCTCAATAACCAATAGATGAAACACAGTGTTGTATTCACCTAATGTTACCTGTTGTACGTATCTTAGAAATGGAGACACATATGCCGGAGAGTACTTTGCAGACAAGATGCATGGCTTTGGTGTTTATCGTTTTGCAAATGGGCATCGGTACGAGGGTGCCTGGCATGAGAGTAAACGGCAAGGTCTTGGAATGTATACTTTCAGAAATGGGGAAACACAATCTGGTCACTGGCAAAATGGGATTCTTGATGTGCCAAGCACACAGAACACTGCTTATCCTGTATCTCCAGTTGCAGTATACCATTCAAAAATACTTAATACTGTTCAGGTACTTGTATTTTCTACTTTACCATACAAAGTTTCTTTCCAGAGGTTCCTTCCAAGTCCTTAACTGTTGAAATAATTGCATCTAGATTGGAATTGATTGTCATTATGAAATGATAACGGTTGGTATAGGGACTGAATAATTTTACTGATGAAAATTTAAAGCAAGAAGTGTCATTTACAGTGAAACATGTGAATATAAGTAGGATTACTGGAAAAGAGAACTCGACATTCCCTGATCTGTTATGTCTTGTAAACAGGAAGCAAGAAGAGCAGAAGAGAAGGCTTATGATGTGGCAAAGGTCGATGAGAGGGTGAATAGGGCAGTAGCTGCAGCTAATAGAGCGGCAAATGCTGCTAGAGTGGCGGCCGTGAAGGCTGTTCAGAAACAGATGCATAATAAGACTGACAACGTTCCGATTCCGATTGTGTGAGATTTGGCTTTCATTCTTTTAACATCCGATAAAGCTACAAGAGATGGCCGTGCAGCGAGATAATGAATCGTGATTTTTCTTTACAATAGCATCATACAGAACATAGTCATCTTATCTTCAGCCTTTTTCTTCTAGAGGCTGTAAACTGAAAAACCGGCATGAAAATCATGCTGGCAAAATTGGCCTAAGTGCTTCGGCATAGATCAGTTGGCTTTTTGCTTGCTTTTGGATCATGTTTAGCTGGTGAACTAGTACCAGCTAGAAGGAAGAGGAACAGATGGGAACAACTGCTATTTGAGAGCTTATGTTTTGCTTTTGTTCTCGGTAAGCTTGTGTAAAGATGAGTTGGATATAATGTAATATATCTGCTGGTGCTCATGTGAAGCCTCTGCCCATTCAGTGTTAAATACGAACTCATTGTCTATAATCAGAGGAATCAATGTTTCATTTAAGACAGAAAAAGAACAATGCCTATCTAGTACTTGTGATTTCAGAAAGTCCCAAGTTCTTTTGATTTCAACTGAACAGTTCTGTATTAGCAAGCTTCTCGTAAAGATTAAACCAGCAAATTCTTTTCATAAGTTTCAAATGTACTTTGCAATTGTCTGGAAATTGAAAAGAGAATTCTGATGAAAGTTACATCTTGATTCAGTACGAAAAATGATAAGAACACTCAAAGCAATCCTAGTTCTCAGTCTGCTCTCTCAGCCTACGAATGGTACTCCTGACAGTCACGGCACTTGCAGTGCTGTAAAGGGCAAGTATAAACAACCGGTTAGAAATGTCACCTGAAGGGATAAGATGAAGATTCATAACATATGAAGAAAATCTTACTTCAAAGTGTAGGCGCCGCCTGCTTTCACTTTGCCACAGTCCTTGCAACCCCAAATGCCTACAGCTTTCCTCTTCACCGCATACTGCAGAAATAAACAGTTATACGAACTCGACAACCCAAAATAAGATCTCATCAATTGTTTCTAGGTGAAAATTTCCAAAACCGTAATCGTGTCAATTTCCATGTTAAAATGGTTTGACTATCAGATGGAAATATGGTCAAATTTATTACCTTCCCACAGAATTCGCAGAAATACTTGCTATGCTGACTCACTTCCATCTTCTTAATCTGCTTTCTCAAACTAGCACCATAACGGGTGCCTGCAACATAGACACAAAACAACCGTAACGACTCGAATGATTCTAAGCTTGCTCGATTAATGAACTTGTGGTCTTAAAACACCAAGAACATAATAGATAAAGATCCACCATCTTAAGCAAATTAGCATTCAGTAATGGCATTTTGATCATAAATCCAAGATTCATTCTGATATAGCCAATCAGCAACTGAACATTAAATCGTTACACATCTTTTTTATCCTCTAAACCGCAAAACAAAAATCTACAAGTAAAGCAACACATTTTCTGAATCATTATATAAAGCTAAACTCCAGATAAAGCTGTGCAATCTGATTGATTAACTATTGCAAACGGCAAATTAATCAATCGAAGGACTCAGAATTGAAATGAAAAAAAAAATGTAACTAAAATGCTCGGGACACACCGTATTTTCCAACAATGCCAGCCTTCTTGGTTCTCTTGGCCTGTTACAAACGAAACAGAACATCAGAACTAATTACCATATCCTTAAGCTGAAAATCCAGGTGATTGCATCATTCAACTCCAACGTCGCATTCAAATTAATAACAATAATAAACATGCCCAGAAACTAATCATTCGAAAAGAACATGAAAAGAGACAAACCAACACTTAAAGCCTTCCCCTAAGGGTATTCATGAATCAAGTACCAAAAATTTTAAAACAGACACGAAGCAACAGAGTAAAAAAACGACTCTCTCCGATAAGTACCCAGCAAATCATTAACAAAGCAAGGCTTAGAGAGTGAGTAGAGTACCATTTTGCTCGGCTTCTGCGAACTGCTTCAAAATCTGTGTTCTATTCTCCCTGAGTTCCGAGCGGCCAAGTTCAAGCGGAGAGAACAAAGTCTTGATCTTTATCTCTTTTATAGTGCAGGGACACGCACTCTTGAATGTTGCCCTAAGCCCGTGCTTTACTTGGTTTTCTTAGCCCATTATTGATCATTTATGTGACTTTGGTTGAATAGATTATTAAAAAAAATTTTAATTTTTAAAAAATTAATTTTTCTTAAATTTATATTAAAAATAATTAATTATATATACCAATTAATCTATTATTCTAATAATTGGTAAAACTAACTTTAATTAAAGCTAACAAGTTAAATAAAATTAATTAAGTAATGAATCGAATTTAAAATCTAATTTGTACCAATTTGAAAACGATGCTTAAAAGATTTAATCGATTTAAGTTTGAATTTGAGCTATATGACTCAAACTTCGTCGAACTATAAGTTTTAATTCAACCTATTATTATTTCCTATTATTTATTAATAAGATTTATTGCTATTTCTTTTTTAATATTCATTAGCTAAAAGATAGGTTTGACAATTTTGGCCTGGCTAAGTCCGATTTTGGCTTTTGTTGATCGAGCTACGGGCGGCCCACAGGCCAAAATAGTTCTGCCCAACCTGCCAGCTTTGACTTATCGAGCCACGGGTCGACTCTTGGGCCATCCAATGAGGAGTTGGGTAAGGCCTAACTCTATCCATTGACATCCCTATTAAAAGAAAGAAATCACTGGAAAGTTTTTATAATAATATTTTAATAAATCTTATTAATTTGTTGAATCTCAAGACGATCGAGCCCAGGACACTCGAGCCTAATCGAGTCCAAAGCTTGAAGCTCATTTTGATCCAAATTTTTCTAAAAATAAAAATAATATCATTTTATTTATAATTTTTGAACTTTAAGGTTCGATTTGACCCAAATCGAGACTCAAAGCCTGAGGACATGTTTGGTTGGATGTTAATTAATAGAATGAAATGGAATAGAACATAATAGTTTATAATTGAATGAAATATAATATAGTAAAAAGTTATTTGGGAGGGATGGAAGGGTTCATAATATAATATAATGAAATGTTGTTTGAAAGACGGATTGAATGAAATGTAATGTATAATGAATGACTATTATACCCTTTATATTAAAATAGTTACTGTAGTGCCCCCTTACCGTAGGGTACACACCGGGACGCCCGTAGGTCGTTCCGATACATAACCTATGATAAGGGTGCACTACGAGCAACCCTACTATACTCCACATGGCATCAATAATATAAAACATCAATAATAGAAATCGCTAATCTTTAAAACCAAAATACTTTTTCATTTCATTTCATTAAAACCATAAATATACATTCTGTCTTAGACCACTGTCTATACAAATCCAAAGGAAACTAAAAAAAACTCCTAACTAGGTCATCCTCAAAAGCCCCAGCTGACCGACCTTTGTGCCATAACTTTTCTCGCCAACCCGGTCTACAAGGCAGGAAAAGTCTCTCTCTCCGGA
>JANIJH010000004.1:1207102-1242836 GCA_024520975.1 Erythroxylum areolatum
AAATTCATTTCTAGTCAAAATCGTCTTCAAATTCCAATGGCTCAACAATTAAAATTCCTAAAATCATGTCTAATTTTTCCATTGCCATTGAACATTTATTCAAATACTATCAAATCCATCAGTCCGTCACTTATAAAAATCTTCGGTCCGGATTTTTTCTTCCAAATTGCCAGAAAATTTATAAGAATCACTCTAACAACTGAAAATCACTCCTAAGACATTCCAATTCATATTTTCAAATATAATTATCTCATAATTCACAAATCACATCATATTCACAAATAAATGCCGGGAATTGTCATAAATGCATGTACGTATATGTGCATGTGCAAAATGTCTCATTCCTCTAAAATTAAAGGCCAAATGAATGAACAAATCAAAAATATGCAATCAATTCCTAGCTCGTCCTAATTTACCAATATACCATTCCCATCGGTGATGGGATGTTACAGTTACTATATGAAGTTTAACGCTATGATTTTAAAATAGAAATAATATTCAATTAAAAAGTTACAGTTCAAGTCACAATCGTGACAAATAATTTTTATATTTTTTATTTTAAAATAATAAATTTTTTAATAAAGTTTTATTTTGTATTATTAATTATATAAAATTATTATATAAAATTATTTAATAAATTTTATTTTATTCTATTATATGTGATTTATATTTAAAAATAATTTATTTATACTTTTATTTACATAGAAATATATACAAAAAATTAAAAATTTTATATAATTTTTCTATTTTTCATTAATAAAAAATTTATTAAAATTTTTATTATTAATTATATACAATTTATTATTAATAATATAAAAATATTAATATTAAACAAAGGAAAAATAATATAAAAGTATTATTAATTATTTTTTTTTTGTGTGGACTGATCGGGACAAAAAAAGTTACGGTTAGAAAAAATAATTGATATTAAAAAAAATTATTGATCATATATTAAGTGGTATGTATTTATTAGTTTATGTTTATCTTAAACTTTTCAAATTAAAAATTTCTTATTTTTACTATTTTTAAAAAAATGAAACGTATTATAAAATCTTTCGTTTTAATTCTATTTTGTTTCACGTCATTATAAAATCCTCAACTAGATAATAAAAATGTGTTACGATTCCATTTTATTCTTTCACTAACTCCCCAATCGAATAGACATAAGAGTCGACCTGAAATCATGTCAAACTGATTTTGATCGTTGATGTCACATTGGGGTGGACCTAACCTATCTGCAATCCCTATTCACATTACATCAAATTACCCCTATACTTTGCCTCAATTACGAACATTTACATAGGGCAAGGACAAAACCGTCCAACTGTTGATTATTTAGTCGTCGTGCAATAAAATTCAGAGATCTCAGTGGACGATACGTCTTTACCTTAATTCCTCCGCAAAAGCCTACAGAAACTCTGTAAAACTAAATCCATTTCACTCCGTTCCAAATTCTACCCTTCTGATCTCGTCAAATTTACGAACCGAGCAGCGAAGTGTATGATCAGACGCCGCACCATGTATAGCAACATGCTTGTCAACTGCTCCGGTTGCCATACGCCGTTGCAGCTTCCGCCGGGAGCTCGGTCGATACGCTGCGCAATCTGTCAGGCCGTCACGCAAATCGCTGATTCTCGCAGTGCTCCGCCGTCCAGCTACACGAGTCCGTCGCCTCCTGCTTCCTCAACCTACGCGCCACCGTCTCCATACAATCACGCCCCTCCGGGTCCTCCGCCAAACGCTCACGGTCGTAAAAGGGCGGTGATTTGCGGGATATCGTATCGGTACTCGAGGCATGAGCTTAAGGGATGCATAAACGACGCTAAGTGCATGCGTTATCTTCTAATCAACAAGTTTCAGTTTCCCCAAGAATCTATTCTCATGCTCACTGGTACATCTTTGATTATAGAATCTAAACCACTGTTGATCTTTTCACTTCTTGGTCAATTTTCGATCAATTCCATACTTGTTACGCTTTAGAGTTGATTTTATTTAGCTTGATCTTAAGAATTTTCTTTAAAGAGCTTGGGTTTAACAGATCTTCCATAAATAAGATCCTAACATTCAGTGCCATACTTGTGATATAAGATTTGCATTAACAAGATGATTATAGAAGTTTTTTACTAGTTTTACGCTTAGCAATAACATTCTCTTGTTACTTTGGCTTCTTAGGGATTGGAGTAAGTGTATGCACATTCATGTCAGTACAGGACTTTTCATTTTTGGGTGCAATTTAGTTTCCTGAGAAAACTTTTAGTAACTTGGGAAATATATAGCTGAACATGATCTGATTTCTTTTTGATGCTTATTGAGTTGCTTTGCTCTTTCATGTATTGGCAGCTTTCGGATACTTAAACCGAATCCGATTTTCAAGTTGAAATCTCTCTCTCTTTGAATGTCAGTTTGGAAAAGGATGTTTTGAACTTTTTTTTTGGGTAATTTGAAGTGCAGAGGAGGAAACTGATCCTTACAGGATTCCTACAAAACAAAACATGAGGATGGCATTATATTGGCTTGTACAAGGTTG
Organism: Erythroxylum areolatum; assembly: GCA_024520975.1. Classification (NCBI taxonomy): domain Eukaryota; kingdom Viridiplantae; phylum Streptophyta; class Magnoliopsida; order Malpighiales; family Erythroxylaceae; genus Erythroxylum; species Erythroxylum areolatum. The sequence continues at coordinate 1,209,630 of JANIJH010000004.1, forward strand.
TCAACCCGGAGACTCGCTTCTTTTTCACTACTCTGGACATGGTTCGCGGCAAAGAAACTATAGCGGTGATGAAGTTGATGGATACGATGAAACCTTGTGCCCCCTAGACTTTGAAACTCAGGGTATGATTGTCGATGACGAAATCAACGCAACAATTGTCAGGCCTCTTCCTGTTGGTGTTAAGCTCCATGCCATAATCGATGCTTGCCATAGTGGCACTGTGCTGGATTTACCCTTTCTTTGCAGAATGAACAGGTTTGTTTTCTTGCAAGATCCTTTTGGAATCTGATTAAATTTCTTGCATATAATGAAAGAATTATACTTGAAGGATTGTGTACTGTTGCCCTTTATTGGAATTCACTATCTGCTCATATCAAGCTTGATCAATAATTGAGTCTCAGGCATTTGCTTGTGATGGCTTTTAGTTAATGAACATTTTCTTCTTCTTTTTAACCTTTTGGACAAGTCTCTGTAAAATTGCTAGAGTTGATCGTATATCTCCAGTCTGACAACAAGACACCTATTTTCTATGAATAGGAAAGAAACATTTGCTTAGGGTTGTATTCCCATTATATATGCCATCTTTCTCAGTTTTGAGTCTTACAGGTTCAATTATTTATGAAACTCTAGTTAGTATACAGATCATAAGAATAAATATCTTTTTCTGTATTTTTCCAGTGGCTTTCTTATAGCGCATTCAACTTTATACAACTTGGACTGCCTAATCCTTTGCTTTGACGATCTCTGCAGGACTGGACAGTATATTTGGGAAGATCATCGTCCACGATCAGGTGTATATAAAGGAACAAATGGAGGAGAAGTTATATCCTTCAGTGGTTGTGATGATGATCAAACATCGGCTGACACATCGGTAACTTTCATGCCCCAAAATTCTAAGAAATGGAACTGAAAGCTGAACTGTTCCATATCTCATGGGATAAAAGTTAACACATTATAATGTCTTCATCGAACAGGCTCTATCAAGGATAACGTCTACTGGGGCAATGACGTTTTGCTTTATTCAAGCCCTTGAACGTGGACAGGGGCATACTTACGGGAGTATTCTTAATTCAATGCGTGCCGCCATCCGAAACACTGGTGGCGGTAATGACCTTGGCGGGGGTGTGGTGACTTCTGTCTTGACTATGCTTCTGACGGGAGGCAGTACTATTGGTGGTAGTCTAAGACAGGTATGAGCTCTCTCATAATCGATACCTTGATCAGCTGCTGGGATTATAACTGCTGATTCAATGTTTGTGAAGATGATAGTGACTATTGTTCATGGCTGTAGGGCATTATTAAGAACAAGAAGAAAATGTGAAAATTTTTTGTAAGGTAACTAATGATTTCTTGTTCATCTTGTTGGTGACAGGAGCCGCAATTGACTGCCTGCCAACCTTTTGATGTGTATGCTAAACCCTTCTCTCTATGAACAGGTTCTGTGTTACACAAGTCAGACTTTATGATTAAATCGTATCGGATATTCGATTTCCGATTGTGTGTTGATTTGGTTTATTAGTTGTATTATGTCTTTGCATATAGTACCATTTACCAAAATAAACATCTTTCTCTTCTTTTGGTTTCTTTTTCTGAAAATGGATGTCAAATGTAACTTTGTTAATATTAATAACATTATTTTTAAAATATGTATTAAGAGAAATGAGATTGAATTTATTATAATTAGTTTAAATTAAATTTAAGTCAGATTACTATATATAATTAGTTGTTTTTTTGGGTTATTCTTTAACATAAGCAAAAGAAAAAAATTCCTTAAAAAATTAAAAATTGTTATTATGAGAAGAATATTTCTAAGAAGTCAGTTGACTGTTTGACTGTCAATTAAAAAAGGAACTTTTTTTTAAAAATTTCATTCAATATACTATTTGACAACATAAAAATAAAAATCACTTTTAATTTTAATTATATTTTATTTTATAATAAAAATTATTTATGCATATAAATATTATTTAAAGTATATTAAATAATTTGCAAAGTATATTATATTAATTATTATATAATTTTAAACCATACGAAACATAAATGAAAATATATCTAACCAAATCTTTTATAAGAATTATAAGCAAAATTAATATCAAAAATGAATATAAAAATATAAAATATCAAATAATATTATATAATTATCAAAATAAACGTGAAGATATATTTGTAGATATTGTAAGAATAATGTGTAAAATATAAGAACAAAAAAGGTTAAAAATAAGTTTGTTAATTGATCTTGAGAATTTACTTAAAAAAACGCTACTTTTAAATTTGAGCTTCTTAAAAAATTGTACGTTAATTATAACAAAAAAAGTTATATTTATTTAAAAAATATTTTTTATTTTACAATTAATACTTAAATTTTTTTAAATGACTCTTAAAAGTTCATCCCAAAAAAAACTAATTAAAGTCACGCGCATCACTTTCTATGGCATTATGTTATTTAAAACATTATGAAAACAAAGACAACGTATCTATTCTACACGGTTCTTACGCAGGCCTCTTCGATTGAACCCAAATTAAATATTAAAAAGACGATGTTATTTACTCAAAATAATAAATTTACGCTACAGATTTCGAATGAAACAATCCAAATTTGACCCAAAATACAGTCAGGATTACTGTTTGCCACCCCTAGTTATTAGCATTAAGAACAAGTCGCAGTATTGCCTACTTTTAAGACCAGAAAATTGTGATGCTCAATTGAATACCTTCCACAATTGCTGCTGAAGAATAATATTACATGGGAAATTAATTTTGCAATTTAGCGACCTAGAAGCACAGGACAATGATCTTTTTTGCCCTTTTCTTTTTAAAAACGATACAATGAGCATCACTATAATCTAAATATAATGTTCTAATATCCTTGATCTATACGAATCTGGAGGCCTAAAATCCTCCAATCTCAAACTGGAGGCATTCCGAATTTCATTCAAGACACTCTCACCTTTTTCTGCTTTAATTGCATCCAATGTGCTTCCAAGAACATCCCCTGCAAGCCCAACCTCTAGAAGACGTCCTGGCTCCTCTCCACCTTCATATAGCAACTGCCCAACCTTTTCCAAGGAGATGACTTTCTCCATGATCGTTCTTGCAAGGATATGGCCGAGATATTGTGCAGCTTTTGGGGCATCATTCACGGCATCCTCCAAAGTAGAGAGAACTGACTCAAACCTGACGTGCCGTGAATAATTTTTCTTGTCAGTCAAACATTTAGAATACCAAACTTAATAGATGTGAAATACATTGTTGAATCTTACCCTTTAGTGAGCTGTAATGAACTCAATACGCCATCATGTGATAGAGTAAGTTTGACAAGAAGCTTAGCCAAAAGATCCCTTTCTAAGTCCTTCCTCTCAAAAGAGTCATTCATCCATAGAGAAACCATTGAAGGATAGAAACTGGGGGAATTCAAATCTTTGATGCAAAAAATGACTTCTTTATCATTTTTGGCGCTGAAAAAGTCAATTAACTTGTAGTTAGAATCTCACCTTACAGTGGAGATAAGCAAATGTGTAACTGGTAACGTTTCACAACTAGGCAGTGTGTTAAAAAAATATAACATAGCTCTAACGATGAGCCCATACAAAGGCTTATTTACCTAAAGCAATAGCAAAAAACAGCACACCGTTTGGTTTGAGGAAAACCTATTTAACTTTTCAAAAAGATCAAGTTCAATCAACAACTAAAATTGGAACCAGTTGCATGCCTGGAAATCATACCTATAATATTCTTTTATGGCCGCCAAGGACATCTCTCTAAGGCGCTCTTCAGGCCATACCTTTTCTGAGGAAATTTGGGTCGAAGCTGGGCCCTGAGCTCTTGCGGGTGGTGATGTTGCTAGAGGTCTATCAAAACCATGATCTCTACTTCTCACATCGCGATTACCATATATCAAACTACGATCCTGGGAGCCCAAATGATCATGAGCAGCTCCACCAGAAAATCTGTCAGGAACATATCTAGGAATGGGATCTTCCCTAGAGTTATACATTGGCCGTTCAGAGACATTGCTAAAACCATTCAAGCCAGCTGACGTTCTTTTAGAGTCACCAGGACCAGAAGAAAAATCAGCTATGTTTGTGCTAACCATAGCAGGTGGCCCTCGAATGGACATTCCTCTGGCAAGACCACCTTGGGGGCCCAAAGTAATAGAATCATCACCCCTCTGACGCAAGGGAATTTGCAGAGTTCTTGCCTCATATGCTTGCCTCTCCTCAACACGGATATCCTGGGTCCCAAATCCAGGGGCTTGAGTGGGCACTGCCCGGAAGCCACCCATCTGTGCATTGGGGGAAGATAGCATATTAGACCCTCTTGTAACCAAGTCCACAGGTACCCTTCTAGTGGAAGCATTTGTACTTGGATTGCGAGCCAATCTACTAGCTTGCTGTTGTCGTTCCTGAGCAGCATCTCTGCGCACTTCGTCAATCTTTTTTGGCCCTTCCACCTTCCTCCTCTGCTTCCAATTGTTCTTTCTCAAATCAATTGCATCCTTCAACATAAACCTCACTCTAGAAGATAGTTTCATGTTGTTTGACATCATTGTAATCCTCTCAAAATATGCATTCATATGGTCCTTGGCCTTGGGGCGATCAATCATCTCCCCAATTGTGCTCATCAACTTGCATAGAGCTTCAACATCTTCCTCATCAGGATCCTGATACTGACTCAACAACTTGTTGATGCATTCATGCATTATTCTATCGGTCAACATTTTCTTCTTGTATAACTCACCTATCAGTCTTATATTACCAAGCATTCTCCTTCGAGCTTTGATTCTCTTTTCTTCTCTTTCTTCTGCTGACTGTTTGATTTCACCATCTTCATCAGCTCTATTAGCTTCCTCTTGTTCTCTATCCCCTCGCTCGAACTCCTCCTGGCACTTATTCAAAAGTAACCCCTTGAAAGTTATCTTCTCATTATCTTTACGGAAGTCAGGCAACTCTACAGCTAGCTCACAGCAGAAATTAGCATACAATTCACAGAAAGTAGGTTCCATCAAAGCCTTGTCAAATATCTGAGCAATAACACCATTAAGTGTGGCTTCATTATCAATATTTACAGCCTTTACTTGCTCAAAAAGAGTTTCAAAATTCTCAGGAGTTAGCTTGTTCAGAATGGATTTTAACTGTCTTTGCTTGGCCTGCTCTCCATCAGTCACTTTGCCCACCTCATACTTCTTCTCAGCTTTATGCATTGTCTGTAAAGGAGTCTGAGGAGAAGGAATCAATCCCCTCTGTATAACATTACTAGCCCGCTGCCACCTGTCAGCGTCTGGACCATTTCTTTGCATCCCTCCCTGAGAACTGATTAATTGCATTGGCCCAGTTAAGATTCCTCCCATGTATGGTACAGGAGACTGAGCTCGAGGATTCCTTGGGACACCAAAGTTGCCACCTTGGCCAGGACGGAAACCTACATTGGCTCCATAAGCTACATCCAAATGCAAACCTCTCCCCATGCCAAAAGGACCAGCTGGTTTATTCCATCGATCGTCATCTGACATAGAACCCACACGCCGATCCATCCGAGCCCCACTATTTGACCTATCCATGGATCTTCCAGGACTGGGGTGTGAATCACAATCAACATTACCACTGACCAGGGCCTCTGCTATATCAGATTTAATTTCAAAACCTTCAGGAAAATCAACAAATTGCTCTGCAAACTTGAGGAGGAAATCCCTAGAATACTTCTTTGCAGATTTTGCATTGCCATCTTTCTCAGTCTGCATCAATCCACCATGACCATCATCTGCAATTTCTAATGTTTCCAGTTTAGGTGTGGACATGTCAGCAGCATCCTCCCAATCATCTGGTTCAACTTTATTCTGGTCCTTTGCATTAATTGCAGATTTCACTTGAAGACTATCAGCAGGTACAGAGTCAGTTGAAGTGTTCACTGTGACTTCTGTAGAAATGGTATTTTCTTTCTTTTCCTCTGGACCTTTATATGCCATGTACAGATCAGAAGTTGTCCCAGCTGCATCTGCCTTTTGGAGAATTTCCCTCCACTTCACCTTAGAGTTAGTACTCTTTGACCTAGTCCGTTCAATAGGTTTATCCTTGAATGATACTGCATGAGAGGCAGAACCACCAACAGTGTTTTCCACCCCTCCCTGATCATGTGCTGAAGTAGACTCAGTAATCTTGGGGCTTGGGACAGAATCACCCTGCCGATCACCATTGGATTTTGTAACTGAAACCTCTTCACTGCCAATTATATCAGTTTTGCTTGAAGATACATCAGAGATCAATGTTTGATTGTCAAGAGGTTTCCTAGCGTGTCTGGAATCCGAATCTAGAGATGTTGCAACATCAACATTATCCAGTCCTCGATCATTCTCCACATGGCAACTTGCAGGTTCACCCAGTCCATCCTTGCCAATTTCTAAGCTCTGAACCTCATTGCCAAAAGCTCTGTCAGTTGAAGCAGGTTCCTCTTCCATTTGTTTAACAGCATCTGCAGATCTTAACGTACGTTGTACTAAACCAAAACCAACACTTCTATCCCCTAGATTGGAGCCTTCTGACAGCTCAATTTGTCGTTGCCTTCCAATTAAAGAAGCTTCATGAGGGGATTGTTCCAGTGGTGAAGAATCATCAATTTTATCACGAAGAACACTATCTGGACAACTAACAATACCTCCAACACCTGATGTTTGAGATGGAGTACCAGTGCAATGATCTTCAGCATTATTTGATTTAGAAATCAAAGCATCAGAAACACCATGAGTTGAATCACTAACTACTGAGACTGATTCCCTGATTGGTTCAGTCAAACCTTGACCAATAACACCAGATGGAGTTGTTTTCATTTCTACAGTTTCAGAATCTCCACTATCAGAAGATATACCGTGCTTATAATTGTGAGAAGGCTGGCTTGAAATTGAGGTCGATTGTCCAATAACCTGTACCTGGTAAATTCATGCCTAATAGAGTCAACAATTTAATGATGATAAAGAAAACTAAAAAAATGTCATAATTACAGTACCTGATGCTGATATGAATTATATCCTTTCTCGTCTGTCTTCTTCTGATCCTTGATAGAATTAGACATAATTACAGTTTCCCTTTTCCTGTCACCAGCATTGTGCATATCTGGCAACAAATCACCTGACTGCACAGTTGAAGCAGACGAGATAGAATTAGAGATCATGCTATCCATGTTTTCCACAGATTGTTTGGTTGACAATGGCAACTTTGACAATAAAGTTTCACTCCCAGGTTTTGTTGGTTCTGAAGAGCTTTCTGAAAAGGTTTCTGCATCCTTTTGAGGACGTGAGATAGATCCTCCATATGGTCGTGACAGTTTATTGGATCCATCCTTTTCAGGAGCAGAAGAGCTATTTGACGATGTCGGTTCAGCAACCTTATCTAAAACAAAGCCTGCAGCTGGTCTGACTGTCACCTGTACAGTTCCTGATGAAATAGAGGAAAATGAGCTATGTACATCACGAGCATGCTCTGCGTTTGCCGATTCTGATGCACCATGTGTCAAAGCCCCAGACTTGTTGCCTGACATAGAATTAAGAGAAGGATTTGTTAATGTTTGGGGTCCCTGGCTACCAGGATAGTTAAATCTTGGCGGCTGAGAATTCAGAGGCATCTGATTAGTGCTTATTGATTGAGAACTTGGAGGTGGATAAAATAGACTACTGGCATTGTAAGAATTAGCATAGTAGTTGACTGGGTGAGAATGTGCAAAAGATGACATTGGCTGTGAATGAGGAGGCAGATTACTATGAGATCTCAAGCCTGATGACGCAGAATCTCCATATGTATCTGTTCGCTTGTCAAGCTTCAGTTCTTCATGAGTCTTTGGATCAGTAATCTTGACTGTTGGTGTTTTACGTGGACCACCATATTTCCCTCCCTGCTGTTGGGGATACTGTGAGGTTATTCCAATTCCTAAATTACCTAATTGAGGGCCAATTTGAGGAGCCATAGGAGTCGTATAACCCAAGCTCTGACCCTGGTGGATGATTCCTTGAGGCTGCATTGGGTGGGGTTGTAGACTTTGAACAAACATTGGCTGCTGCATCTGAGGAGCATTTCCAATAGGCAATGTTACATGCATAGGCATTTGAAGAGATGGTGCCGATACACCGTGAGATTGAATTTGAGGATTTGGGCCACCAAACTGCACAGATGCTGGTGGTTGATGATATGGCATTTGCATGGGAGCCATAGGGATGGAATGAACTGGAGGCTTTTGATTCTGGGTCAAAGGTTGGGTCAAAGGTTGTGCTGCAGAGATTTGAGTATCTTTCTTCGCCTTGGAAACCGGATGAGTCTCCCCAGTATTAGATTGGTCAACACTATTCACATCCTTCTTTGGAATTTGTGGTTTAGGGATAGCAGTTGCCAATGGAGGAGCAGATCTGTGTGTCACATGGCGTGCCTGCAAGTACATGTAGATGCTTATAATTCTCCACGTTTATCAATCTCCAAAAGCAAGCAACTAAAACCAATATAAGGATAACAATGTTGCCCAATTTCAAATTTATTGATATAAGAAAATAAGGATTTGCAAACTTAAGCAAGTCCGTCAAAAGAGAAAACGTGCATAATAAACATCTATTCTAAAGTTGCAAATATGTAATAAAGGAAAACTGAGCCACAATATGAATCTAAGAGTGATCACCCACAGGTCCAAAATGCAGCTAGTTTAAACCTTAATTATAACTTGAGTTTGGAAATAAAGTGACATGCACACCTGGTCACGTTTTTGCTCATCTAGATTTGGGGGAGCTGAGCTTGTTCGAGCAGGAATCTACAACATTTTATTTTTAATCTGAGACATTACTAAAAAGTGTAAAACAAGGAAAAAAGGGGAGAAAACTACCTGCATCACATTCATAAAACCGGGACTTAAAGACCCAAACTGAAATGCAAATCCCTTAGCGGCATCCTCCGGGGCTACACTAGTAACAAAATTACATTCAACACATGATTAAGGATCGCAAGAATAGATTCACTAAGAATACTACAAACACAAACTTCAAAATACTGAATAATATAGAGAATATGTTCCCACTTTCCCTTATCATCAATATCAAGGCAGACTTACCCTTTGTTGGAGTTTTAGGGCCTGTAGTGTTGGAACTAACTGGGGCAGACTGCCCTGGGTTGTCGGAATTCATGGTGGTAGGTTGTGAAGTAGGAGATTTTGGAACAGCCCGGGTGATTCGATGGTTGGAAGGTGAAACAGCTGGATGGCTAGCGCCGATTTCAACTGGAGCATCAGACACGCCTCCTAACATCAAAAAAAAATAAATAAATAGAGGAACATTTGATCATAAACACAGCATCAGACGCGCCTCCTAACTTGGTGCATATAAGCTATGACAATAATAAAAACAAACTTATAAATAAAAAGTCAAGACTCGTCAGCACACCTTGCAACGGAGGCTGTACATGTGCACCATTCTGTGAATTACGGGCCGCAGAAGGATTAGTCGAATCCGAAAAATTGACTGATGGAGAATTCACCCTAGGTTGCCCTCCTCGAGCATTGGTAGAACTCTTAAAACTACGATCAAGGTAATAAACAATAACCAACCAAGAGATTAAAACACTTACCAAATCGTAAAACAAAAACCTAAAAACTCCTAAAAGAACAAATGATAAAACGACAAAATGACCCCAATTAAAATGTTGTACCTGCGAGTGGAAGAAAGAGGAGAAGAAGAAGACGGTGAAGGGGCGGGTCCGCCGCCGCCGCCGCCGCCGCCCCCCTTACCGTAAGCCCCTGAGGAGGACCGCTGCTGATTAAAGCTTGCGGGTCGTCCCGATTTCCGATTGTCCGACCTAAATTGATTGTAGGACATAAATCCCTAACTTTAAATTCCCTTTGCCTTTTGTGTATCTCTTCTCCCTGCATCCAAAACAAAAGAGATCCCAAAGAATCACAAAACCTAACAAAACACAAGCACAAATCTCAACCACAACACTTGCGATCAAGGCGATTGATTAATTCGGAATAAGTCCAGAAACGTGTAGTGCCTACCTAGTGGAAAAGTGTGAGTTGGATAAATTAGGGTTTTAATGGACGGTCATAACGATAAAAAGATGGAAGGAGAAAGAAAGAAAAGACTGAGTGACAGAGTGAAAGAGAAAGAGAGAGGTGAATTTAGAGGAGAGTGTTTCTTTTCTCTAGAGAGAGAGAGAGGTAACAAACTAACCAGCCAAAGGTGGTCAAAATGTAGGTTTTCCAGGAGATCGAAATCGCGCGTTTCGCTTCTCTTTCTTTTTACCTTCTCCCTTAGATTTATATTAAACAAATTATACTTTTATTTTCTCACATAGATTTTTTAATTTTAAAAATTATCATTTATTAATTTTAGGCAATATACTAATATCGACAATATTAAAACAAGGACTATTATTTATGACTACTTAGTCAACATATTAATATCAACAATGTCACAACAAAACATTAATACAACAATAATTACAAGAAGGTCTAATAATACACAATCTTATTCTTAAAACTTTAGTTAAACTTTTGTCAGTATAGTTTTTTTTAGAAAAACTTTTCTAATAAATTAGTTAACTGTTTAACTATTATTTTAAAAAGAACTTTTTTGAAAAAAAAATTATACAATAGATTGTTTAACAACAAAAAAAAGTACTTTTAATTTTAACTATATTTTATTTTGTAATAAAAATTATTTATACATATAAATATTATTTAAAACATGTTAAACAATATGTAAAGCATAATATATTAATTATTATATAATTTTAAACCATATAAAACATAAATAAAAATATCTAACTAAATTTTTTATAGTTAGATATGTTGTAACATCTGTATGTGAGTCTACTGGAAACAGCCTCTTTATAATATAGGGGTAAGATTGCGTACTATCAGGTCCCCTAGACCTCGCTTCATTGCAGGACTTCGGGATATGATGATGATCTAACTAAATCTTTTATATGAATTATAACATAAGTAAAACTAATATCAAAAATAAATATTAAAATATATAAAAAATCAAATAATATTATATAAACCTTAAAATAAATATGAAGATGTGTTTGTGGGTATTGTGGGAATTATGTGTAAAATATAAGGACAAAATGGAATAAAAAATAGACTCATTAATTGATCTAAAAAATTTACGTGAAAAAGTAATTTTTAAGAAACTTCAAATTTGAACTTCTTAAAAAGTTATATTTTAGTTGCCAAAAAAATTATATCTACTAAAAAGTACTTTTTTATTTTAAATTCAAACACTCATTTTTCTTAAAAATAATTTTTGTGGTGAAAAAAGTAATTATTCACTTTAAAAAAACTCAACCAAACAAGCACGTAATTAGTAAAGAAATTCTTTTCGTACGGCACCCATAAAGCAAGACATAACAAATATATTAAATAAGATTAAATAACAAAATGTCGTTTATGCATGATGATTTAATTATAAAATTTAAATCAAATTAATAATTTATGAAATTAAATTTAAAAATTAAATTAAGTTATCATATTATTTACATCGGTGTTATTTTATTTTTAGCTTAAATTTTTAAAAAATTGAAAATCTTAACAGATTCAAAATATTTAAAGATTAGACAATTTTTTAATTTCTTAAATTATAGGAAAGTTGATCTGTTTTACTCTTTATTTAATTAATTAATCTTACCTAAAAAACATATTTCTTTTATAATTAACGTAATGAATTTACAGTTTCTTTAATTTTTTAAAATTCAATTTATCTCTTATAAACACTTAAATTTTTAGTTCCTTTTCTTGCCGACCGCACTAACAAGTAACAACACACTTGTGTACGTCCCACGCCCCCCCGCTTGGCCAAGTTCGCCACCAAACCTGGTGTGATGTGTGAATTTTTGGCACGTGTCGATAACCTCTTTAAAATATACTTTAGACTTTTTCCCTGTGGATGCACGTGCACTGTTCTTGTTTCTCTTATACAAATATTTATTTCCTATTAAATATTTAATTTCTAAAACAAGAGTCAACGTAAACGATTAACAAATTGCTTAATAATTTTATTATTAAAAATATATTAATTTAATAACCAAATAGATAATTTTTATAATTTAACTGATTTTTATAAAGTAAAATAAATAAGCTAATTTCTATTTAATAACTTATTTAATTTTTTACGAGTGAAGATAATTTCTTTTGTTATTTAAAATTTTTATTTTATTTAATTTTTATTAAAATTTTTGGATTAGCATATTAATAATGAAACAAAGAGACAGTCAACAGGGGAAGTAAGAAGGATTAAGCTTGCCTTTGCGTGCACGATTAGTGTTTAATTTACTCCTAATAATTGACTCAGTCGCTTTGTTGAATGCTAAATGAAGTTCTTCTTAAAGAGATGGCAATTTAACCCCAAGGTGCTGGTGAATTAATAAAAGGCTCTCTTGGTTTAGGTGAGGTCGGAAGTTCGAACCTCTCTCATATATACAGCCGTTTAAAACTTATGGTCAGAGCTTTGTTTTTCGTAAGAGACCTACCTGACTTGAGCGGAATTAATTTGAGTGTGAATAACTTAAAGGTACTTTTTTATAATTGGGATCCTCCTAGAACACCTCGTAGGTAACAAAAAAAATTTGCAATTTTAGCTTAGCTTGGGTAAACCGGGTCACGAGTTAAAATGGTTTGGCCCGATTGATCCCGTGATTCAACCAGAATAACAAAAATAACATCGTTTTGTATATTTTTTATAAAAAAAATAAAGATAGACTGTTCAGTCCGATTCATTGACATTCTTAAACAATATATGTCAAGTCCCTGTCCATATCCATTGTCAACCCTAAATAATATATGTCAGGCCTATATTTTTTTCAAATATAAAAGTGTATTAAAGATGAAAAATATAGCAATACTGGACAAAATTTTTAAAAATTGAGTTTAAGTTAAAATTTAAGCACAAAATATATTATAATTGAAATATAAATTAAAGTAATTTATTATATAATTAAAATATGCTAAATGAATTTGTTGTTATTTTTTAAATTTAAGGATGTATTAGAGATTTAAAAAAGAAATAATCTCAGTTAAATTTTTAATAAAAAGTACAAAATATATTCTAATACAAGTAAATTGGTGTATAAAGTTATTGTTTAATTTTATCAATATTTAATCAAATTAAAATTTAAACTCATATTTTAAACTTTTCGTTAACAAATATATTAATTTACATATTTTGATTAAATAGCTTAATAAATCGTCATTTTAATTGAGTTTTCAATTTTGATAAATTCTTGGTATAAAAACCCTTGCTTTCATTATTGGTAATATCTAAGAAGAATATATACACTACAAAGAGAAGTTTGAGTTTAGGAAAGAAGGAAACTACTTCCTGACTAAAACCCTATAATATAATATCATACATTCGGATGTAAATATTACAAATATGGATAGAATATCAATATCTCCCTATACTTCCTCCCAAGTTAGAAACATGTAAATTGCAAATGCCTAACTTGTGAATGAGATAAGTGAACTTTCGTTGACCCGATGCTCCGAGGAACGAACATGACAGGTAGCCATCTCACTTGATTTCAATTTGTCACAAATGAAATAAGAATCAACTTCAGTGTGTTTCGTACTTTCATAAAATACCGCTTTGTTGTCACGTAACAAATGCATGGGTCATGGATGGCTGGCCCCAAGATCTGGAAGTAAGGCCTTAAGTCAGGTGAGTTCATAATTAGTGATAATCATGGAACAATACTCCGCTTTTAGATGAGGACAATGTTACAAATATCGTATTAAATTTGGTATAGTACCGTATTAATATCGGTTAATACCGAGTATCATTTGAGTAATTTTTTAAATTTATAGAATAATTTCTAAATTTTTTTAAAATTACAAAATAGTCAATTATCATATTGTACAATGTTGTACTGTATATTTTTAATCCTGTCTCTAAATATTATAATAATAAATAATAATTAAAATTTTAATTTAATTTATAAATTTAATTTAACAATTATTAATAAATATAATTAAAATTTAAAAATATATTTTAAAATATATAAATTTCAAAAAAATTTTGATATGATAATTAAAAATATATAAAATAAATATTAGTTTATAAATAATAATTTTTAAATTATTTATTTAAAAATAAATACTTTTATTAATACTTTGTTGATAAATATTATATAAAATATTAAAATAAAAATAATTTATTTTAAAGTTTGATTTAATTTATAATTATTATTAGTAATAAAAAATAAAAATTCACAATAATTATAAAATGTGAAGTAAATAAAATAACTAATTTAAAAAAACTTTGAAAAAAGAGGGGAGAAGGAGAGGCGGAATCTAGGAAGGGAGAATTTAAAATTTTTTTGTAAATTTTACAAAAAAGTCTCCTATTTTTTAAAATTTTTTCAGCACCGATCAATATTTGACTTATATTTTGAATATCGACCGGTGCCAATCAGTTTTTAAATTTGATAAAATTGATATTTTATTTTATACGGATCTTGGTAATGAAAGCAAGGTTTTCACATCAAGGATTTCTCAAATTTTGTAATGTCAAGAGAGTTGAATTTAAGATCTCCATTTCAATTTTTTAAAACTCAAAATTCAAAAGACAGGACCACTTTTGCACTACTTTGAAAGTTGCTTTTATTTATAACTATAAACAATAATGGACCATTTTGGTCCATTCCTTCGGAATAAGGTATTCTACAAAGTAACAAAGGGGACAACAATAGGCGTGGACCTCTTGCTTAGATCCCACGAGTCATTTAAGTCGGCTGGAGCAGCATATTATTTCTATTGAATGCTTCTGATACGCTCTCGAACTATTGTTAAAGAACAAGACCGCAAATGGAATCAAGAGCAAATTTAGGATTTCCACTTATATTTTTTAATTATATTTTTATTTTTTATTTATCTTCTTCTTTAAATAAAAATACAATTTTATTTACTTTTTAATATTATATTTTATTATTGATAATAATTATATATTAAATAAAACTTAAAAAATTAATTAACTAAAATTATTTTAATCCTATATAATATTTATTAATATTTTATCAATCAAAATTATTAATAAATGATTAAATAATTAATATTTATTTTAAATATATTAAACTATTACATCAAATTTATTTGAAATTTATATATTTTGAAGACGTTTTAAATTTAAGTATATTAATTAATAATAATTAAATAACATTTAATTTAATTATCCATAAATTTATTAATTAAATATATAGTATTAAATTAATTGTTTATAATTATTATTAGTAATTAATATTTTAATTATAAATAAGATTATAGAAAAGCATAAATAATTAAAAACTACGTTTGTAGTTTTATAAATTTCAAATTTGAAAACCAAAACAAAAAATATAATCAAATAGGTTTTTCTACTAAATAAAAAATTAAAAAAATAAATATAAGCGAACTGATCCTTAACTATTCTAAATTTAACTATTTTATGATAACCAGATTCCATTTAAAGTAGTTTTAACCATTGATTAATGGTTATAAGTTTAATTGTCCTATAATAATTAGATTCAATTTATAGTAGTATTGACAATTGAGTGGATCAAGTGTAGCACACCGTTATTATAAGGTATGTATCGGAGCACCCGAAGGATATTTCAGTACATAATCTATGATAATGGCGCGCTAAAGTAATCACTACAATCACTTAACATGGCATTATCTATCTTTATTCTCGATGTACCGAAGACTCTCTATTAACTCCTATAGGTCTTAAGCCAACTGATTGCCACACTTTATTACCTATAGCGGATGACTTATAATAAACAATAACTTAAATCATTATTTGCATTTCTATGGATATCAAACTATACTTTGATACCACCAATGTAATGCACCGTTATTATAAGGTACGTACCAAAATATCCAGAGGACATTTCAGTACATAATTTAAGGTAACGGTGTGCTACATCAAGTCATCCCAAACAAAAAGATTGAACTCAATTTTGATCAAATTCAGATATGTAAATCTTAAATTTTCGTTAAATTAACTTTATTGTGTAAATTTATAGTTTATTAAATTTTGATTAATTTGATTACATTAAATTAAATTAAATAATAATTATTGGATCAAATTAATTTATTATTCCTAATTTAGAGTTTTATGCACAATTCCTTACACATCTCATTGCTTTAAAAGTAAAAAATTGGGTACGACCTAGCTTAGTTATGGACTCTTTGGTACGCCTGAAAGCCTATGATACCTAAGATACCAATTGCCCAATAACATGTCCAATTCCAAAACATTCCATCATGTGTGGGCTTTATATTAGCATTATTGCTAAGAATAGTAATGGGTCATGTCGAATTTAAATTATAAGACCAAAAAGAAAATTGTTATTCAATTCGTTTTAACTCACACGAGATGGTTGACTTGCACTAAATCAATTCACGAGACATCTACAAGATGGATCGGAAATGCACTTAAGTCAATGGACTTAATGCTTCGTCTGTCAATGCTTTAAATTGGAGTTGGTGGGGAGGTGAAAATAACCATTGCTTGACTTGGAACAGCCACACATTTTTCTTCGTGATTCCAATCAATTTGAATTTAACGAAACATAGATTAGATTGAATTGATTTTAGGTTAGGATTAACTTCGAGGAACCGATTAATAACCCGATTCATCCGACAAAGAAGTATCATTTAGTATTTGTTTGGTTGAATTTTTAGAGGGTGGATAAACACTTTTTTTTATCTTAAAAACTTTTTTTAATAAAAATGAATTTGGTTGTAAAATAAAAAAGTAAACTTTACTAAATTTAACTTTTTCGGCAGCAAAAATATAACTTTTTAGGAAGCTCAAATTTAGAATTTCACAAAAAAACTTTTTTTTGTGAGATTTTTTAAATCAATTAATGAGTCTATTTTTAGTCCTTTTTGCTCTTATATTTTACATATAATTTTCACAATATCTACAAACTCATATTCAAGTTTATTTTGAAGTTTATATAATATTATTTGATTTTTTATATATGTTTTAATATATATTTTAATATTAATTTTACTTATATTATAATCCATATAAAAGATTTGATTAGATATATTTTCATTTATATTTTATATGTTTTAAAATTATATAGTAATTGATATTTTGTGCTTTGTATATTATTTAATATACTTTAAATAATATTTATATGTATGAATAATTTTTATTACAAAATAAAATATAATTAAAATCAATAAAATTATTTTTTATTTTTATATTACAAAATAATTTAATGTATGAAACTTTTTCAAAATACTTGTTTTTTTAATTGCCAACGAAACAAGCAACTTACGTCTTACAAAAGTTCTTTTTAAAAAAATTTATTGAAAAAAACTCTACTTATTGCAATTAATTTATAATTGTAATCTTCGGATTGACTTATGCACTCAAACTTGATTTATCGGTCCTATCTTGTTGATTTCATGTCGAGATAGGATCTGAACTTCCTGCTAATACACGTCGTGATGACCCAGCCTAATCTGAGTCCGACCCAGTCCAGTCGTCCCTGACAATGTAGTATTCAAACTTGACTGAAAGTTCGAGCAATCTCATCACCATGCAGTCCAACATTAAAGGTTCAGATACTCTGTTCCTTCCTATTATTCTGTTACTGATCCCATTTAAAACTCACTCATCAGAAAGTAATGGTCAGATCGGTCATCTCCTTCGAATCTAAACTCCACTTGAAATCCAATTAAACTCCTACCTGTCCCATCCCTCTTGGCTCGTCAAATAGATTAAGAAAATCCGTAAATCGTCTTCTTGGAATTGTGTCGATTATGAGAAATTTAGCATCACCACTTTGTTGGTTAGCTCAGTCCAGCAGAAATAATAGAACGTTTTGTTGGATTAAGAACCCGCAAGCAACTCTTTATTGGAATCTAGTTCATCAACACCTTGTTCATCCTTCATACACTGTTTAACAGATTACATCATTAAGCCTTCGAGGATTTGCTTTGGGCAGAAATCGAAATCATTTATTGGAGAAAAGCAATAAAAACGAAACTGAAGAGAAAATTACTCTTTCAATACTTGATTGCCTCAAATTTCTATATTTTTTTTCCTTTTTAAAAGATCATCATCATTACAAAATTTACCAAAATCATCCCTTTTCCATCCTAATTGCTATGAACATCCACAACCCACCTATGGTTCAAGAAGCAAAAGTGGAGAAAAAAGAGAAAAACGCAAAATCTGATTGATATATGGTCATCTCCAAATGCCCCTTTTCCTTATACAGATCCAAGAAAAACTCAAATCTCTGCAGATATCTTTACGTGGGATTTTTCAGAACAAGTCTTCCCAGTCAACTCGCGATTAAAAATATCACTCAAGCAACAGCAACTGTGCCGGACTGTACGGTCTTGTTAGTGGACGATTCATCGGTGTCGGATTTTTGGAGAGATCTAGAAGACGAAGACGACATTTTCCAGCTCTTCTTCTCGTTAGCCTCATCGAAGTCGATTTGCTCTTGCCTGCACTCTTTACTACAAAAAGGAGTGTTCCCTCTGCATCAAGTAAATTTATCAGCCAAATACCAGAAAAGTTCAAGAATTCAACCCAAAAAAGAAAAAGAAAAGACAAAACACAGATCAGAACCAGATACTAAGATTAAGAACTAACCTGTACATAAAAATGTCAGAGTTGCGTCCGAGGGGTTTCCGACAAAGGAAACACGCCTCAAGGAAGTGAGGCATGTCGTGATCGAAATAACCACCGTAACAAGACATAACGTAGCTTTGATGTTGCGCGCAGGGATGCGTGGGTTTAGGTGTAGAAGACGAGTGACCAAGCGCTTTTACGGGAAGAGACGGGAGACTTGGGTGGGTAGTTTATAAGGAGTGGGAGAGTGGTGAGTGGACTTGGGAAAAAGATAGAGTGTGGCGCGGACTATCATAGGCATGTAATTTTGGGAATTATGATTGGGTCATATGATGTGAACAACGATAAGGCGATTCTTTTAAAACCAACGGCGGGCTTCCGGTTTACCGTGAGGTCGGGTGGTATTGAATCTGATTGGCTCTTGGCGTAAGCATTGTTTAACAAATGGTATTTTGTTTTATATTATTTAGCTTTTCGGTACTTGTTTTGTTTGGTATTTCTAATACATCCCTGACCCCTTTTTGTTTTGCATTCATGACCGAAGCTATAATAAATATAAAAAATATGAATACGTGTGAAGTAAATGTTGGTGTTACACTCATGAGGCGGTTTAGGTGCATCCATGATGTACGGCGTTTATGTGTTCTTGAGGGACTTGATTATAAATAAACACTTAATGTGGGGACTCGTGATTTTTTCTGGAGTCGTTGGGACCAAAGACCCCATCATGGGCTTGATTACAAGTAGGCCCCAATGGTCCGTAAACAAACAATAAAAACGAACTTGGAGCTGAGTCGACGGTGGGGCCAGTGGACCCCACAAGGAATCCGACAAAAAAAGCTATTAGAAGCGGGACCCACCCTGACGGAACATCTAGCTGGCTCCAAATTTTAGGTCCATGTTTCTCGGGCCCACAGGCACTGCCCGTGGCACACGGGCAGCTGTCCATCGAACGGTCTCCTCCGACACGTGCGTCCCAATAGGGCATTACCCCGAACTTACGTGGCGCTTCATCAGAGCTGCTTGGTTTTGTCGTCACGTTCCTGGAATTCAACGGTCAGGATTCCAGGAGACCAGTTCGACAGACGGTGGAGATGGCGTGGCGGATCGTTTTCACTGCTTATACCACTTGACATCTCCCCACTCGTTGGAGGAGTGGGTACGCGAAAGCGGAGTCTCGAATTGATTAGTGTTTTGGGCGTTTGTGCTGTATTTAAAACGACCTGTCGGAGCAGTGATCGGGAGCACCCATATTCACAGACGTACGTCCTTGGATTTCACATTCACCATTGTGTGGATGAGCTATTCATTTGTCTAAATTAAGTTGTTTCTCCCACGTGGACGGTTGATTTATAAATGCTTTAATTGTTAAAAAACTGAGGAAGAAGGATCGTGACATGATAATTCATAAACAAAGACCTGTGTGCTAGTCAAGTTCATTGATGCTAGTCGATGTCTCCAAGTCTTCTTCCTGAAGGTATAAGAACAGTGAAAAGAGAAAAAGAAAAGGTACCATAAATGGTTTCTTTGTTTTAAAAAATAATTAATGCTTTCGATTCTTGTCGGGAAAAGGCTGTAACATACTTTTGTGGACCATGTGACATTGGTCTAATTGCAACCATTAGTTTGATGTTGTCTTTTTGGCTTTTGATTAAACAAAGTTTAGTTCGAACTTCAATATTTAAATTTGAGCAAAAGAGGATGCGAAAATAGTCCATTTGCAGCAACTAATTTAATGTTAATTAAGTAACTATTGGATGAACTTTTGAAAAGTTAATAACTATTTTTTTTACTATAAAGGCTATTTTTAAGAAAATGAATATTTGATATAAAAAAAACACTTTTTTAATATATATAACTTTTTGAAGGTCAAAATATAGTTTTTTAAACAATTTAAATTTGAAGCTTATAAAAAAAAATTTAAGTAGATTTTTTTAGATCAATTAATGATCTTATTTTTAATCTTTTTTGTCCTTATATTTTACAAATAATTCTAACAATACCCCCAAATTCATTTTCAAGTTTATTTTAAGAGTTATAAAATATTATTTAACTTTTTAAATATATTTTAATATTAATTTTTAATATTAATTTTACTGATTAGATATACTTTCATTTATGTTTCATACGGTTTAAAATTATATAATAATTAATCATAATATAATTAATATATTATGATTTGTATATTATTTAATATACTTTAAATAACATTTAAATAATTTTTATTACAAAATAAAATATAGTTAAAATTAAAAATAATTTTTATTTTTATGTTGCCAAACAGTCTACTGTATAAAGTTTATTCAAAAAAGCTCGTTTTTAAATGACAACAATCAATCAACTAGCTTCTTAAAACAATTGACTTAAAAATGTTATCAAAAAAGCTCAATAGAAAAAAGCTCTACTAATAAAGACTCTACTCTTATAAGTCCAACCAAAAATAGTATAAATTAATTTGATCCATAGGTTTAAATTAATTCATATGGATCAAATTAATTCAATTTATCTAAAATCAACGTGCCTAATTATCCAATTTGATCAAATTTAAATCTGATAAACATTTTTAAATTAACCAACCATAACAAATTAGTCGAACTAATCTATAATTAACGAATTAAATCAATTTCTTGATTTTGATTTTGATTTTTTTTACTCCAGCTCGGTCTTGAGAGACTCCAACCTTAAGACCAAAGGAGATAGGTACATCTCACTTTCTGGATGAACTCGTTCAAAACAAGAGAATTCCATTAGGAAAAATTATTTTTGCCAATCTCACGTTCATGGAAGTACGGGAACAAAAAGCTACTAAGACGATATAGCTTCTTTCTGGCAAGTTTAAGTGTAAATGGCGCAGACTTTCATGAGACCAAAATGACCAAACCAAGGTGCTTAAGGAAGACGAAAACTTAGCCTGTTAGGGCGGAATTGAGAGCACTATGGACATCAACACCAATCTGGGCTTCAGCTTTTTCCAGATCAGTTGAGGCTGAGCTTAGCTTCTGGGTGAACTCTGAAAGTCCTTTCTGGACCAGGCTAGCATCAATTTGATCAAGAGGTACAGCTTCAACAGCTATTACATCTGCAACAGAGTTGGCATGGATGAACGCAAAGCCACTGCTAATGAAGTACTTCACCACATCATTTCCTTCATGCACCGATAGCACACCAGGTTTCAACTCTGCAATGGTTGGTACATGTCCGGGGAGAACACCCATTTGCCCGGTTGTAGCTGGAATTATGACCATGTCAACCTAGATGGAGGATTTGAAAAAGGTAAGACCATCCAGTCATATCTAAAGCAGTTTTGTTATGTTCTTCAGAGTATTTGAACAAATCTACCCCAAATTATCAATAGCGATCCATGAACAGATTTGAACTGTTGACTATCATCATCAAGATAATTACGGCTTGCAGCATATAAGCCGGAAAAGGAAAAGATTGTTTAAAACAAGGCTGAATGCCACAAAGATGTGAAAGAAATGATACAATTTTCCTGCAAGGGTGTTGTCATTTTGGCAAGCAATCTCATAGACATCCACACAACAAGAGTGCCAACAAAAACCCCCTCAGGAAGCATTGATTTGTGACAATGTTTATCTGTCTCCACATGCATTAATATGGACATCGTTAATGCATGAACATTGGACTTTATTCCTCCCTGGTTCTCTTCCCCAACCATTTCATTCTTTACCCAACTCTAAAAACAATGTAACAGCCACAGGAAGGCATGAAAAAAAGATGAACTGAAATATTGGCACAAAATGCTGTCCCTGCATGATATAATGCAAATGTACGAATGATAAAATAACTATAATGCTGTAAAATTACATGTTAGTTTATATAGAAGTTGCACAAATGCTACCGATCCATGAAGCTGTTCAAGCTCATTCGCGAGTCAGAAACTCACTCTTAACCACCAAAAATCTTTAAAACAAGAGTCTGCAATCAACACAAGGTCTATAGCAGCATGATTTACCAATGCAAGGAAAAAAACTAAAACATCTTCAAAGATCCCATTAATGGGACTTTTGCTAGATCGATCAGCAACCTGCTAAGAAAAAGGATATTCCAAATGATGACAGCATAGAAGAAGGAGAATGCGAATGCTTAGCTCAAAGAATTGAAAGAACTTGTTAAAGGAGGGACTCATCCTATGCTCTCTCTCGCAATCCCTGTGGATTATTCTATCCAACAATATCCAAGTGAAAACTCTATAAGTACTTCATCCATAAAAAAGAACGTGGGACCATGAAATCAACACAAATTTGTGATGGCTAATGAGCCAATTTGTTAAGGTGCTATGTTATGTACCCCTACATGGGATCGAGTCCAAGGTCGATTCCCAGGAAAGTTAATCTCTTTCCCCTTATTTACATTGGTTCCTTTCCTTCCAAAGCCTTTTTTTGGTGATGAAAAATTGCCATCACTTGTCAAAGACAAGATCTGCCAAGATTGGGCTAAATTACTCTACTCCTAATTAGCTCATTTTTATGATAACTTCTTCCTTACTTTATTGCAAAACATAAGTAGTTACATGTTAACTACATTTAAACCCCACACACAAAACCTCCAATGCCCAAAAAGTTTCAGGCAAAGTTCAACCTTACGGAACTAGTACCAGCAAGCAGAATCAGTCCTAAATCACCCCTCGAACCAGAGGAAGGAACAGTCACATTTTTAACAAAATTCTTTTGTTATGCACAACGATTGCACACAAAAGACCCATCTTTACAACTAAAGATCTGAACATTGATTTTGAATGGGGCTTACAAAATGTCACATATACTAAAATCAAGCCCTAATTAAGAACTATATTCCCAGGATAATCAATTAGAAAAATAAGAGACATTTCCAAAAACCCGTATCAGATACATTCAAACAAAAACATAATGGAAAAGTAAACCTAAAATAGACACGCACGGACACACCTCTTTGCCAGACAGCTCGGAGGCATAAGGAAGCACGAAGTTGACAGTGAGCTTAGTGGGGATTGTAGATGGAGTAGGAGGACGAGGCTTCATAAAGGAGAGAGGTGTCCTTGGAGGGTCCAGATTGGGCACCACTTTTTTCCACGCCTCCACGAAACCGGACTGAGCCGATTCCGCTGCAGGCAAGTCGGTGGAGAAGTGCCTAACCCTAGACGCCATGACGGGTCTGGATAGGAGTCGCGTGACTTGTCGGAACATTGTCAGAACAGTTCGATCGCTCGGCTCTCGCAAGGTCGGAGTTAGGGGAAGGAAATCTGACGGTATTTCTGACGCACTAACCCCTGAAAATTTGGAAATGAAAGTTGATGGGTCATAACCAGTCGAATTTCTTTGCTAAATGGCTTATCTGAAACGGCCCCGTTTAGTAAAATATTAATAAGCACAATTTTTTAAATACAATCGGCCAGAGTTGAAATAGACTAATATTTTAAATTGACTTATTTGATTTAAAAAAAAATTAAGATAACTTTAAAATGTTAGATAAAAAATAAAAAAAATTCAAAATTCAAAATTTTAATTTTACGTATCTGTTCAATTTCTCTCAAACGGCCTCGTTTAAGGTTAAAAGAAAATAATTTTAATGTATTTGGGCCTTATCTTGATCTGTCTTTCTTCTTGTATTACAAAAATAAATATGTTTTTATATAATATTAAATTTCGTCTAAAATTGAATTTGCACAATAAGTCAGTATTTATAAATAGAATAAATATTTATAATATAAAATATAAATTTTTTAAAAATTACCTTCATTTATCTAGTCTCCAAATTGATTCAATATTATATTTTTTTGTTGTCAACTAATCATAATACTGAACGATATTATTGGAAAAATCCTTTAAAAGGAATATGATTGAAATTAACTACTTTAGAATAATATAACAATTCCTACATAATATCTAATAAAAATAACCTATTATAAAAAAGATTTAAGAATCAATAAATTATATAGAAAATTAAGCAAAAATTTTATCATATATCCACTTTAATAATACTTAAAACAAAATTATAATAATGTTAATAAATAATAAATATTCATATCAATTGTTGTAATTTTGTCTATTTTTAAGATATTATCTTATCTTATATTATTTTAAACTTTAATATTAATATAGTTCTAGGTATCAAGCCTGAGGTGACAATCATTCAACTAAAACATATTTCGATAAAACACTCGATAATGAAGATATATTTAATTGCTTATTAATTATTGTCATATGCTTAACATTTATTTAATGCAATTATTATAGTACTAGATATTTTTTACATAATAATGTTTCTACCTACAGATGAAGTTTGCAAATTATTGATGATATTGACTATAACAATTAGTTATCTCCTTTTTCATACTACAAATTTGTTATCTTTAAATTTTATTTTTAAAATTATTTATTTTTTATGTGATTACGTTTATTTTTTGTAATCGAAGATATAGTTATTTACACTTTATTTTATGCGAATTCTCAACTTTAATATTTGCTTATTCTACTCATTAGTTAAAAATTTTATCTTGACCTTTTGTGAATTGTATTATTAATTTAATGGATGTTGCATTTCTTAAATATAATCTTTTTTTTTTATTATCTTCTTATTAAAAAAATTAGTTCAACTTGTTCTTTTTATCATTTTGTGCATTTAGGCCATACAACTACTGACCGGGACCCCTTCGGTGAGTTAACGTACGCCCGTATGTACTTGCACGGCCTAGTTATTTTATAACTTTATCTTTGGTTACTTTAATTAAAAATAAACACCACGCACATTATTTCGTTTCATTCATTATCTTATTCATAAAGTATGTCTACAAACTACTTATATTATTTATAAATTATTTTGCAATTCTTTTCATATTCTGTTTTTAGAAATGGCAAATTTGACTATCTTATTACTTTTCTTAATCCTTAGACTGCTCAAATCCTTTCATTAGACCTTATAATAATTGAAAAATTGCATCCCTTTTTATTTTCATAGCCTAATTAGAAATGATAATGAGTCGGATTAGCTCTGGACGACCTGACCCCTATTCTCTTGGGCTCGATCGAGCCTTGAGATAGTCCTGTTAGACCTTGGACTCGGTTATTATTATTTTAAAACAATGACATATAACAAAATGGTCATTATTTGTCGGGCCTCAAGTCAAGTCGAACCTTGGTAAATTAGGTTAAGTTAACTGAGTTTCAAAGAGTTAGTTAGATTTTAAAATAAAAAAGAATAAACAATGAAAAATATTTTTGACTGCATTTCCTATTTTAAGTCGAGCTATTTAGATTTAAAATTTTTTGTTAGATATTTAAATAAAATAAAAATTTTTAATTTTTCATGTATATTTAATTTGTGCTGATTGTGGCTAAAAGAAGTAAATTATATTTCAATGTGTTGGGCTTTATCTGGATCTATGTTTCTTCTAGAAGTCCAAAGTCCAGAATATTCTGGAAATTCAAGCTCACACTAGAAGCTTCGCTAATGGAAGCCCAACGTGAAAGGACGAGAATGTGCCAGATTCTGTCCTCTACTCAACTATAAATACCTGAACGATGCCAAGCTCGCCATTGGTGTGAGAAAGAAGCAATTCGTATTAGTTCTTCCGCTACTAACATATAAACTCTCTTACCATAACCCACGGATAGTTCATATTCTTGAAGCTCAGTTAGAGAAAATGTCGCTGATTCCGAGCATCTTCGGTAACAGACGAAGCGGTGTCTTCGATCCATTCTCAGCAGTGGATTCGTGGGATCCATTCAGGGACTTTACTTTTCCTTCTTCTTCTTCGCTCATTCCTCGGGAGAACTCTGCTTTCGTTAACGCTCGCATAGACTGGAAGGAGACACCTGAGGCTCACGTGTTCAAGGCGGACCTCCCAGGCCTGAAGAAAGAGGAAGTGAAGGTGGAGATCGAGGACGACAGAGTGCTCCAAATCAGTGGGGAGAGGAACGTGGAGAAGGAAGACAAGAACGACACGTGGCATCGCGTGGAGCGAAGCAGTGGGACGTTCTTGAGGAGGTTCAGGCTTCCGGAGAACGCCAAGATGGAGCAGGTGAAAGCGTCTATGGAGAATGGTGTCCTTACCGTCACTGTTCCTAAGGAGGGAGTGAAGAAACCTGAAGTCAAATCCATTACGATCTCTGGTTGAAGCTAGTTGTTGTTGATGATGATGCAAAGGGTTGTGAAATTCGGTTTCTTTTTGTGTCTATGATGTTTTAATGTTATTAGCAAATAACCCCTAAAATGTAGTATTTTGGTGACAGGATATTATTTCTAATATTACAATGTTTTATTCTATTTTATAAATTTTAGTTATTTATTTATATAAATTTTGTATTTATTTATGTAAAATTAGCGTAAAATTTATATAAAAATTAGCTGAAATTTATAAGATAAAATAAAATTTCATAAAATTAGACAAAAGATTAACAGGCAGTATTATAATATATGAAATGGATCTTTAAAATATGAACGGCGTCGTAGCAAACATTTCCTTCCATTTTGAAAATTTGCTTTTTCTTGGCTCTTCCTTTTTTATTCTGTCGTCTTCTTCATCTTTCATTTTCCTTTCCTCTCCGTCTTCAGCTCTCTTAGCTTCTCTCTTCGATCTCTGTTATGAATGCGATCGGATGTTTTGGAGGAGCTATCACGAAGAAACGGAAGAACGTAAGAAATCTTATTTTATGTTTGTCTCTTGCATCTCTTGTTCTCTGTTGTTGATCGTTTGTATCATCTAAAGAAGCGATGGTGGATAAAGTTGGGAGGGGACTGCAAAAGAACGTTTAAGCCAGAGGCTCTACTCAGGAGTTATTCAAATTCTTTGGAATTGTTATTGTATGCAATCCAGCTGGCTTCATTTTAGGCTTAATTATAGCTTTAAGTTTAAGCCAACTTTTTTTCCTAAATAGGTTGTTAGTTTTGTTTATAAATAGGCCTCTTTTTATTTAAGACAAGATGCAATATTGCATACAATTTCTCTCAATTCTCTTAGTCTTTGTTTGGATCCTATTTACACAAAAGGAAATGAAAGGAAATATTAAGAGAAAAAAATGGAAGAAAAATGTGATTTCCTTTCTCTTGTTTGTTTTCCTAATTTATCAAATGAGGGAATTGAATGGAAGAGAATTTTTTAAGACCTTTATCCCTTTAATTATATAACTTGTTTATCTTTATTTGTTAGATTTAATAAGGATACAATGGTAATTTACTTATATTAGAGTTATCTTGTCTTGAATTTTCCTTCCTTTCTCACCAATTTAGTGGGAAATACAATTGGTCCAAATTTCTCTCCATTCTTTCTCTTTCTTTTGGCTTATTTTTATCCAAACAATGCAAATCAAGAGAAATGCAATTCTTTTATCTTATTTTTCTTTAATCCAAACAAAGGCTTAATATGATATTAAAGTCATAAATTGTTTTTTGGACATTATTCTTCTTTCAAAGAAATTTTTTTTAGTTTGTTCTATTTCTTTTACGTTCTCTGCTTTTTGTGCTGTGTTGTCAGATTATGATGAAATTTTATTTCGTTCATGTTTTTGGATTCCCCTTTTTTAGATGAGTTTAACGCCAGCAATCACACCTTGAACGGAGCATATCCACGTGCCCCCATGCACTGCCAAAGATTCTGTTTGTTGAATCACTTGCCCAAATCGTATGAGAATAGGCGCGCAATTCAAAGGATGAAGTATTGGAGAAATGAAGATTACGAAACAAGATATCCTTGACATAACGAATAATACGAAGAATTGCTATAAAATGAATTGCGCGAGGAGTAGACTTTTATTTCTCGCTCAAGTACTAAAGCAGAATATCGAGCACTTGCAGACATTACATCTGAGCTTTTTTAGTTTTGGTGGCTTTTACAAGACGTAGGAGTCTCTCATTCATCTGCTACTACACTCTATTGTGATAACCAAAGTGCAATCCAAATAGTACATGATGATGTTTTTCATGAAAGCATTAAGCATATAGAAAATAATTGTCATTTTATTCATCATTATATGCTCCAAGGGACTCTCACGTTTATTTCAATCAACTCTTAACAACAAACGACATATATGTTCACCAAAATTCATGTGTCACACAAATTTTGTGAACTTGTTTGCAAACTCTAAATGACAGACTCTCTACCACCTTGAATTTGAGAAGGAATGTTAATGTATATAATTCAGCTATAAATAATATATTTAAGGTTTCATTTTATGCTTAATTATAGGCTTAGCTTTAGGCTTAAGCCAAGCTTCTTTTTTAAATAGGATGTTAGTCTTGTATATAAGATGCAATAATACATATAATTTATCTCGATATTCTCAACAGTATCGCTGAAACTTACTTTGGGGGGGGGGCAGGGGAAGCCGGCCCAAGAACCAAATTAGGTCATAGAAACAATAATCTGATCTCTAGCAGCGAGAACCTCTGCCGTGTTAGTATCAAATTAATAACTCTTCTAAGTTATTATGATTCATTTGTAACGGAACAACCAAAATCATCCTGACCTTTGTTTTCAATGCTGAACTTGTCCAACCGAAGTGCAACTTCCTCATCCTGCAAAACTACCATCTGTGATTGTTTTCACAGCCAAAGTTGCCTTTGCAGTTGCCTAAGATTTGATAGTAGGCCGAGCCTGTGAGTTCCATTATCAACTATCCTTCTTTTAGTTATCTTCTCTCAGTGCTAAAGAAGTTGGCCTATGAATAATGAATGTTGTGTGCTACTTGCAAACGGACGCTCTCTTGTACGTCACCTTCTAGAAAAATTACAATTTAACCCATCATAAGATCATCTCCTTCGACCCCATACCTGATTGGTCATAATCCTTCGACCCCATACCTGACTGGTCATAATGGCTACACCTAAATCGCCAAGCTCAGGAACTGATTGGTCATAATGGCAACAACTGATGAGAATTTCATCCACAGATTTCTAGAACTAGGGAAATGAGGATGTCATCTGGAAACGCCAAGCTCTATCTACAGTGGAATCTCCAACCCTCACATTCTTTTCAAACGTTGGGAAAGTATGGAATGAGTAATCATTTATTCATCACCGCCCAAGCAAATTCCTATACAAATACCTATCCCTTCCCTTCCATTAAAAGAGTTGTCAAAAAAGTACCACTTATGTACATGTTCATAATTATCCTCCAAAAATAATGATGGTTAACTGTAAGAGCTCACAGCCAAAAAATTCCCATCCCTTACAGACTTTGTGTACCAAAAAAGCAAACAAAAAGAATTAGGTATGACTATTTGATAGCATAAGAGCGGGTGCATACCAGTTCAAATGCCTCTGTGAACAAGGTGGAAAAACTGGTTAATGCCTGAAAAACTCCTGGCAAGCCTGTCTGAAGATTATTAAGTGTCATTGCTCTTGTCACCTCCACTGCCTTGGCATGCCTCAACATCTCATCTTCCACTCTTCTTTGGCAAGTTGCAAGCTCGGATTTCTTCTCAGACAAAGGATCTCGGGCATCCAATGCATGTCCGTTATCTGGCCCTGTATCTGGAAGCCCAATCCCGACCATCGAGTACGACTGGTAGAATTTCCTTTCTATATTTCGAAGAGAGGAAGCCTTCTTCTCCAGCTCCTTTGATGCAGTGTCGGTCCGCTTTTTCATTTTGAGCTCCTCGGTTTGTTTTACTAATATCACATGGACAACATTGATAAAGCTCTTAATGGCTTCCGAAGCAACTGTGTCCGGTACACGGTCCAGGGCAAGTTTCCACTCCTCCAAGAATGCAAACACATCAGAGTGCTCTGTTCTGCCACCTGCGTCGTCATTACTTACTGGAAGAAGGGTTAGTTTGAACCATCCATGGACGGAGAGAATGAAGTCCCTTTGGAACTTTATTAAGCGGCAGAAGCTGGAATGCCAGGCAGAGACAGCAGACTCAAGGTCGCGTGTTGCCTGCCTATGAAGTTCACAAGTTGATTCACCCTTTGTTGATCTGTTCACAAGGCCACGGACTTGTTGAACAATGTGGTTCTGAATTTCATGGTACTGGTGCATTGACCTCCACATGTACATTAATCTGCAGCAACTATGCTTTTAAAAAACAGATTGGAAACAACGGGCAGAACATAATTGGCAAGCCAAAGCTTTCACCTCTAAATGCAACATAAACAAGGTGGATAGCAACTAAAATTGTTTACCATGCAATCTCCGTGCGATGCAAATGAACCCCATAGAATCTCCATAGGACATATATTGGTTTCACTAATTACTTTCACCTCACAAATCACAGATCACTCACTCTCACAGGAAATCAGGTTTTAAGAAATTTAAAGGTGTTTATGAAGATACTCAAATGATTACCTAAAAGTTTTAATGAAGAGAGACTCCATTTTTGAGCAGACTCTAGTCTAAAACAAGTTGAATTCTGACAATTAAAGAACATGACGAGAATAAGCTCCTAGTTTGAACACAGATTGTCTGTGGAGTCAAGTTGGGAATCATTCGATGGGAAAGGCTGTCAATTACAATTCCGCAAGATAAGACTAGAAGTTTGAGAAGACAAGTTCAGAGTCGTTATGGTTCATACTTTGTGTGCACACACATGGACAATGATCAGAAAAGAAGTGGCATACCCGTGACACAGCTCAACTAGCTGAGGAACAAGATCAGAGTCCCTAAGGCCTATGATAGCAGTCGAGGTGGTAGAAACAGCTTGAGAAGTGACTATAATCAAAGACTGCAATCTTGTTATTGAAGTCTTGGTCTTGACTAGCTTAGAGTCATCCTCACCCTTGTACTCCTGACTCTGCAGTGTCGATAGCTTCTTCTCATGCTCAATCTTAACACCTTCTCTAGCCTACATAATTTGAGAACAATTTTATTCATCAAGGTCGGCATCTACCAATCAAAAACCACAAAAATTAAAGACGGTTATGTGATTCAATGCCAACATAATAAGTAATCTTTTCCAAGGTTTCATTGAGGTTAACACATCTCCTCTTTCTTAGAGTTTCTACTTCAACAATAAACTTCAGAGACAGCATAATCCTAAAGTGTATAATGTACTATAAAAAGATAAATGCTAGAAAAGGGTAAAGGGTTGTTACAAATGTATCCAAAGCCGAATAGCAGGGATTTTGAGCCGACCATACCCACACACACACACACACACACAAACAAACGCACGCATCCCTAGGACAAAAAAGGATTAGGTCATGCTTGCCAATCCGGTGGGTTGAGACTTGAAACTCGAAATTGAAAAAGGAAAACAGACAAAAAGATAAATCTATCACCCTATAATATCCACCGTCCAAATCAAGATGATGCAAGCAATTGACACATTCCACAAGAGAAATCTATCAGCTAGAGGGGGTATCCTGTCCCATGAAAGTCCAAAAACGACAAAAGGGTCCAAAATCCGGTCATAGTCAAGCCCGACGGTGGACTTACGCGGCCAGTAACTGCAACACTAGTGTGTATGTACAGACTTTTCACTTTGCCCACAATTCTTTTTCATTTTCAGAAGATAAAATGTAAAAAAAGCAAAGTACCTTCACTTCCTCGTAAAGCTTCTTTTCCCAAGCCAAGAGGCGTTCCATAGTAGAACAAAGACTTCTCGGTCCACCAGGTTGATTGAGCAAACCCGGGTCGAGCCGGTACTTCACGGCCAACGGCGGTTTTGAGGTCCAACTAGAGCTCAAGGTACTCAATACACTAGTTGAATGATACACCGTTTCTGCAAGGAATCAACAGAAATTTGAATTGAGTTTTATTTATTTTTGAAAAATAATAATAATAACAGACTTACTCTTCAGTTGTCTAAAACTCCGATCAAGTTGAGCTCTCCCAATCTCAAGCATCTCCGATACCTGGTCGCCCGCGGCCGCCGCCTTATCGAAGTTCTCCTTAATAGCCTCCACAATCTCCTTCAAGTCCTTATGCCTAACTACCATCTTCATGTCGGAGATCTCTCCAGTTCTGAAACTAGCCGACGACAACTTGTCGGATTTACTCGCATTCCGATACGTCGGTTGCTGCTTAAACGACGAACCGA
Organism: Erythroxylum areolatum; assembly: GCA_024520975.1. Taxonomy (NCBI): domain Eukaryota; kingdom Viridiplantae; phylum Streptophyta; class Magnoliopsida; order Malpighiales; family Erythroxylaceae; genus Erythroxylum; species Erythroxylum areolatum. Next base: position 1,242,204 of record JANIJH010000004.1, read on the forward strand.
AATTCGACCGTGTCCCAATATCGGATCTGGACCTCAAGTCCTCTTCCTCTTCCTCCTCCTCCTCCTCCCCCTCTTCCTTTTCATTGCGGTTTTGGTCCGAAGAGGTTGTAGTGCTGTAATGGTCGTGGTGATCTCCCCACTCGCTGCACTGAACTTCCTCTCGCTCGGCCTCTTCGTCAACAACCGACTGTTGTTTCATGTTCATGTGATTACTGTTGCTATACTTCTTGCTGAAGAAGTCATACTCCGACCTTTCGGTTTCGGTCTCGGTTTCGGTCTCCACGTCATCGTCGGCATCTGAATAATGATGAGGTCGATTCGCGTTGTTTTGAGCCTGCGCTTTGAGATTAAAGAACTCTGAATCTGGTGGTGAGGGAGGGTAGAATTTCTCCCAGTTCCACACAGACGAGGCTTGTGAAGGCGTCCTAGAATACGTCGAGTTCGCCTGGTAAGCCGTTGGATATTCGAAATCCGTCGTGAAATTCGACTTCTGGCTCCTCGGCGACGTCGATTCGGAGAGTATATGAGGGAGTTTCGGCGGCTTGCGGCGGCGGCGATTGGCGGTTGCCTCGAGACTCGAAGCGGAGAGGATGTGAGGGAGCTTGGAGCTTGCTATGGTTGGAGAAGGAGGAG
>JANIJH010000004.1:1250559-1263624 GCA_024520975.1 Erythroxylum areolatum
CCTTAATTTTCTGCCTACCTTCCTCCCTTCTCTGCCTACCCCTTTATAGACTCCCCTCTCTAGGTACATTCTGTTATACCTAACTAATTGGCCACATCAGCTGATAACTAACTCCCTCCTTGGCCCACTGTCCTTCCTCTGGAATAATTCTCTCTCTCTCTCCCGAAGATCCTAACATATTCAGATGCTAACTCACTGGGAACCTATTTTAAGCAATTTCTACTGCTTGATGGTGGAATGCTCCTAGTCCTTCCTATTTTCTAATTTCTTTCAACTTCTTCGCTTTCCTTGCTTGCTGCAATTTATCCTGCTACACCCTTTTGTTACTTCCTCTTCTTTCCCGAATTTTCTCTAACGTCTTCTCATTCTTCAATCCTTTCGTCGAATTTTCTCATTTCTAGTCAGTGTTATGTATAACTGGAGGGTGAGTCTTAGAACAATAGGTAAAGTTGCTCCTTGTGACCATAAGATTACAGGTTTAAGTCACGAAAATAGTCTCTTTGTAAAAATACAAAGTAAAGGCTGCATATATTATGATTTATGACCATCCCCAAATTTCTGCAAAGCGGGGAGCCTTGTGCATTAGGTATGTTGATTTTTTTTTTTTTTTGGTTATCTATAACTACTGCATGAAAAGCAACTCAAAACCACAAAAGAACTATCTAACTTCCCAGTAACATAATTTATAATATACGAATGTAAGCTCATAGCAATGATGTGAAATACTGTAGAATAATTTTTCAAAAAAAAAAAGTAGAATAAGGGAATGGAAACTTCAATAAGAAGGAAGACAATGACTCTGCAAGCATACCTGGGGTCCATACCAGCCAAAGCAATAACATCATTTAGTTCCTGTACATTCCGCAAGTCAACAGGAAGTAACTTGTAATGATCTCCAAGCACTACACCTTTCTCTGCAAGTGAAGAATGACACAAATTTGGGAATTGATATCAAAGCTGAAATAATAAAAGAAGATTTCAAATTCCTATTTGTTAAACATAGAATAGAGGAACTGTCAAACCAACAAAGAACACTGATTTGATACTACCATAAAGGAGAAGTTTGTACATAGCCAGACTTACCTCGTGAGATTGAGGCTGTAGCTCCAATTTTATCCCTTAACTGACTATGGGTCTCAATGATAGCTGCTTTTTTACCAGTTACCTAGCAAAAAATTATTCATTGCAGGTTAATTGTAGAGAGCAGACCTTGTGTTCAGAAAGCATAAACAGGTTAAAGTAACTTCCCTCAATGGGAAGTATCCCTTTATTTTAGCTCGTAAGCAATAACATCATTACAAAGAAAATAACATAGTGCATTACCAACTAAAACTACATGTACGTTTATGAATGTTTGAAGGTTATACCTCTGCAAAATCAAGCTCAACATATAAAAGAGGGGCTTTTCCCTCATCCTGTCATGGAAAAAGAATAATGGTCACATTCACTTTTACACTAATTAACTAATTACGTTCTACACTACCACACAAACTCACAAAATAAACCAAGGAACCTGCAACTGGAAAAAAGTAGTATCAAAGCCTGCTCCAAGTGATAATATCTGCTTATTTGTACAACCCGTTTCACCATTACTCATTTCACAATCAAGAAACTGAAAGAGCAGCTTCCGAAGAGCAGCCCATCGAGCAAAGTACCCTCAAAACAATCAAAGTACAAGGCAGAAAGGTTAGGTTATCAACGAGACTTGAAATGAAACTTCACTAATTGACGTATTGAATTTCTTACCACGGTTGATTATTGGAGACCTCCTCACGGGTCTTCTAACAAAGAAATGAACGTAGTCATCTTTCATGTATCCTTCACGAACACATGACCTTTGAGACAAATAACAGTATTAAGCATAATTCAATAGCATCACATTCATGCTGCATGAATGCATAAGAAGCCGAACAGATGTGTATAAATGCAAGGCAGTGCATGAAAATAATTATGAACTATTAAGACAAAACCTGCTCTTTAAACATTTCCAGTTTCTTGTATCATTCTTGTTCTGTGCCCTAAAACACCATTACCATAACTGGAGACCACAAATGAAAACAAATTTAACCCTTAAATAACTTCACGAAATGATATCATTTATGCGTAGCCACAAATCGACAACCAATCCTCCCCTAACAGAATAATCTTCTAAGTTTTTCCTTCTAAAAGCGAGAATGTTTTCTTATTCACTTCTTCGTTTTCTCGGCAACCAAACAGCTGAGAAAGAAACATCACGAAACAGGGAGAATTTGAATCGAGGGGAAGCGAGAGCAAAGAAACGCACAGCTTACTGGCCGAAGCGTCGTCGTTTGTTGCTTGAACCGCCGATCTGTTGCTCTGCGAATCAGCCACCGGATTTGACATTCAGAGAAGTGTTTTGATTTCCGACTCACGCAGCTAAATGGATTAGAGGGAATTTTTGGTAATTGGCGGTACTTTATACATGCCTAACTGAAAATCCAGATCAGAAGTTTCTATAGACGGCAAGTCGTTCGTGACTAGTTACAGAAAGACCTTTCTTGTGACCTTTTTTATTTTAAGCTTGCGGTATAAGAAAAGGCATCAAATCTTCTGTTTTTATTACTTTATATTAAATCTAAACTATACATTTATTTAAATTTTATATAAATATATAACTAAATTTAATAAAATAAAATTAGAACAAAATAACTAAACAAAGGATTTAATGTATAATAAAAAGGCTAATTTAATAGATTTATTGCGAATTATTAAGTTATGAGATGAGTTAAAAACTTTTTTTTGGTTGGAAATTTTGTTTTGAATTTTAGTTTGACTTTAAATTTAAGGATTACAATGAGAATGGGTTATTAATTTTATAAAATTTTAAAAATGATATTATTTTAATAAAAAAATATTTTTTATCACTTTTAGTTAAGTTTGCACAATTCTAACCCAAGCCCGACCCATAGCTTAGTCGAACCAATAAATCCTGACTAATGGCTCCACCCATGGGCTGGTCAACTTAGGTCAAGCTCATTGACTTCAAGCCGAGCTAGATTGAATTGTCATCTCTAATCAAGTTTTAAATTAGACTCGAAATTTAATTCTAACTCAAAAGTCAAATTATTAACATATAAAATAATATTATTTATATATTTAACGAAATGATGTTATTTTCGTTAAACTCATATTCAAATTAAATATGTTGCACCTGATTGAATTTTATTTCAAAATATGTAAAAATAAATTGCTAAAACATTTCGAGCAGGATGTCACTTTGAGTTTACATTCAATCCAATTCGTTGTCGTATTTAAAAAGTTTACCTTATTGTTTAAAAGTTTAAAAATTATTTAATATCTCTTATATTTGACTATTTTTAAATTACTTCAAAGAATTATTTATTGTTTATTTTCTACTGAGTTAATTACTAATTTACTATATTATTCCATACCTTTTATTACAAATGTTGTTTAATAGTGTGACTAATAACAAAACATTTGATAGTTTTAATTTAAAAAAGTTAAATTGTAATACAATAACATGAAAGTGTTTATTTTATTTTTATTTTTATTTATTAATTATTGTAAATTGATAATAATTATCAAAATTAGAAATTGGGTATTTTTAAATGTGAAAATGGGAGGGAATGTTAATTATAATTTGTGAATAAGAATGCTACGTATTACGTAATAAGGCAAAATCTTCAGAACTCCATGTTATAACGTCCACGGACCGAAAGAGGAAGTCCCCAATCTAAAGCCAGACATCTTCGGAGAAGCTGAAACTGCTGTTTCTGGAGCCAATTCCCGAATCACAGCAATCCTTCTCATAGCTGCAAACCCTGAAAACCTAATTTCGTGATTCACCCGAAGAAATCTTAATCCGAAGAGAGAAACCCTAATTTCTACGACCCTATTTGTAAATGCCCTGAGTCTCGCTTCGCGACCATAAGCGGTCTTGTCTTATAGCTACAGATGGATATCGAACAAAGGCAAGCAGAGCTGATCGATCACTTCGTGAAGCAAGCATCGGCTTTGGAGGGCTCAGCCCTTGTGCCCGTTGTCGTTGAGGCCACTTCGCATCCTTCTCTCTTCGCTTTCTCTGAGATTCTCGATATACCTGCAATTGCCCAGGTCAGAATTGGACACCCATTCTTGGGTTTTCCGTAGTTTAGTTCCATTTCCAAATCCGTTCCTTTTTGGTTACTTATTCTATTGTTCGTATGATTTTGTCGCATTTTGTTAGTGAGGAGGTAGGAAAAAGGATGGTTTTTTTTAATGCAAAATTGTAACTTTTCATTTTTTGCTATTTGTATGCTCTTGTGTATTAACTCGTAAACTATATGCAGCTTGAAGGAACTGAGAATTCTTCTTATCTGAATGTGCTTCGGTTGTTTGCACAAGGCACTTGGACTGATTACAAGAGTAAGTTTATAGCTTCCGTCTTTGTTTCCTGTTCAATTCCTTATTCCGCTTGTAGTTGGCGTATTCGTAGTCCTAGCCATTTTTAAAGAACTGAGAATCATATCACATCCACCCAGCTCGCTTATTTTGGCCTGCAAGGGTTTGGTGAGTAATGAGGGAGAAACACTAAAAAGTTAGATATTTTACAGTTTTAGTGGAATATTATTTTAGAGTATAGCATATGCTACTGAAATCCAGATGTATTACTCAAAAGAGAAGAAGTGCAAGAAGGTTGATAACTTGCAAGAGTTCTGCTGAATGGTGCTGTGCTATGATCATTTTGTTGTTGCTGCTAGATGTGAAAAGAGCTTACCTTACTTACTTTATTTATGTCAGCCTTTTTCTTTTATTCAGTTGGATGGCATAGATCTCGATTCATTTCCCTTATTGTTTTGAGCGTTAAGTCCATTTATTTACAGATAATGCCAGCAGTCTCCCGCAACTGGTTCCTGATCAAGTCCTTAAACTAAAGCAACTTACCGTGCTAACACTTGCTGAAACAAATAAGGTGTTCTTCAAACTTTCCAACTATTGGTTATTTTCTTGATGTCTTGTCAAAATAAATCCTGCTAAGCTTAAGCAGACAGAGTTGAAATATGGTCCAATATTGGTTAGTTACTCAAATTTGAGGGGAAAATATATTTGCTAATTGTTGTAAATCTAACAATTATGAAGAATTTTCCAACAACATGATAAATTGGCAAGTTTTTCTTGTGATAAGCTGTTAAAAATATGAGACCATGGAGCTGTATTCTACATATCAAATAATGAATGTTGTTTGACGTTTCATAACATGGTCCTTTTAAGAGTGAATAATTCGATTTTTCTTTCCACTCATCTCCCTGAGTCTTGACTTCTGCATTTCAATCAGGTATTACCCTATGATGAGCTAATGCAGGAGTTAGATGTCACAAATGTTCGTGAACTTGAAGATTTTCTTATTAATGAGTGCATGTATTCGGTACGTGTTTTTTCCAGATGGATTTTGTCACTGATAGTGAATTCTGTGTGTGCTTTAGTTTTGTTTTTGAGAATAACCGTTATATAGAAATGAATAAGATACAGAAATTGCTTTTTCTATATGGATTGGTTTGTTTTTTAAAGGAATTTGGTGTTTAATGGTGTAAATTCAAAGGGAAGAGATATGATGAGTTCTGATTGTTATTCTTCTCCTTTCTTTTGTTAGGGAATAGTTAGAGGAAAGCTGGATCAGTTGCGCAGGTGCTTTGAGGTCTGTGATAATCTCAGTCACATTACCTTATGATATTGGCGTTTGTCCTTTTCTTTTTCATCATCTCACAGTTATGCTGAAGCTTAATAATATTTTTTGCGGAGTACAGGTCCAATTTGCTGCTGGGAGGGATCTCGGACCTGGACAACTTAATAATATGATACAAACACTATCTAGCTGGTAAGAACGAACTTATTTCTTTTCTCGCCATGTCTTGTAACATGCACTACTGAAGTACATACTATTAGCAAGATCAAATCTTAAGAGGACAAGTTACACTGTAGGAGTTTTTAAGTTATGCTTCTCGCCTTTGCCAATCTATCATCTTCAATCTACCTGTTTTGTTACAATCCGCTAGTTTCTCTATCTTGCTCAAAAATTTGAAACTCTTCCCCTTGCGTTATCTTCCATATGCCAGTACCATATCTAACCTTGTTCCTGTGGTTAGGTTGGCTACATCTGACAATTTACTTGCCTCAATTCAAGAAAAGATAAAATGGGCTGATCATATGAGTGATTCGGACAAGAAGCATCGAAAAGATGTTGAAGACAGGGTGGAAGAAGTGAAGAAGTCACTCGCCCTCAAGGTCTGTTGAACTCAATTTTATTTTCTGCAGTAGATAGTTAACCATCCCCAAGTTGATAGAAACAGCTTTATACTCCAAAAGCTCTAGTACTCCTCTTTTCTTTTTATTTTTCTTGGTTGTAACTTGTGAGATATAAAGGTGCACAGCCTCAAGACATACTGAAACTTGGGTTTTTACAACCACATTTTTAGTGTAGCATTCAATGATCCAACTTGTTAACTTTGAACTGTTGCATTTAATCTGAATTTAGCTGGAGTATTAAGGATTCTTCTTCTGATTTGGTTGAAAGGAAGTGATAGCTACAATATAATAAACAAAACTCTTTTTACTGGGATATGTTGGTCGATGTGTCTTACTTACGTTGTGGCAGAAGTTACACAATCTAAGCAGGGGGACATCGAGTTCCGAGGGCACGAGGAGGTCTACTCTGAACCTAGTGGAGTGATGGATTACGAGGAAGAACGAAGCCGACCGAAAAGGTATTGTTGTCTTTCTACTTCTTTTCTTGTTTAAACATCCACAAGCCCTCCGCTAAACCTGTTACTACATGTGGGATGAAATGCAGGAGGCGGCAACCATTGTCTTGAAGTTTGTAACAGCTCAGTTCATGATATTGGAGTGGATGGGTGTTCCGGCAAACTTGACGGATTTTTTCAGTCACAGCATTCTGACCAGAAGATTATATATGCTTTTGGGTACAATGGTGCCGCTCCGACAGTGTCACATTCAGACTCTCATATGTTCCAATTGTTACCTTTGTATTGGACTTGAACATGTTTTTGTTGGTTCATTGGTTGAGTTGGAAAGACCAATACCATATTTGGTGATGCGGCAAAAGTTCTAAAAGGGTCACAGAAAAGATTTCCTCTCTCTCGCTCTATATATATAAATATCTATGATTTCTGTTATTTTAGTAGCATGTTGGGTAAATTATATTTAAAATTTATAATTTTGTCAAATTTCATAATATTAATTAGAAGTTTAAAAGCATAAATTGACTACTAAAAATTCCAATTTGTTATAATTATAAATTATATAAGTTGAATCCATTCAAATAAATTAAAATTTTACAATGTTCCTAATATTATTAAGTGGCATTTAGTAGATGTTTTTAACCATTTAGTCGGTCCAATCGTCAAGATTTGAACCATTCAATTTTTTTATTTTGATTTTAACTTTTCATTTGATTTATTTTAATAATTTTTGTTATTTAATATTAATTAATTAATTAATTAATCAATCAATTTTATAAATTAACATGTTTTTATACAATAAAATAAATCAAGTAATTTTTATTTAATAAAATTTTTTAATTAAACTTCAAATTTTTAAATAAGTAAAGATAATATTAATTAATCGGTCAATATTTGTAAATTAATAACTTTTTATATATTAAAATAAATCAATTAATTTTTATTTAACAAAATTAGTTTCAATTAAACTTTAAATTTTTTTATATAAAGATAATATTTTTAATTATATTGTAAATTCTTTAAATTTATTTAATTTTTAGTCAATTTTATAACGGTCTAATACTAATTAAACTTTTTAAATTTTAAATTCTTTATTTTTATATGGTTTAACTTCCGGTTCGTCTTGAAAACATTAGTTTTCAGTCCTTAATCTTATATTATTGGGCTTTTAATTACAATCCAGGAACTTAAATTTATACAATGATTAGGTTATGTAACCTTCTAAAATCATATTTATAATAAATTAAAACAATACTTAATTACCATTTTAAATATTTTTAATTAGTATTATAAGATTAATCAAATTTTAAATTTAATTTCCGAGTTTCCACATCAATGCTTTATTTTTTAATAAATAAATGAATAATACTCTCTCTTTGTTGAAATAACACGTCAAAGTGATGACTGATAAGGTGCATAATTGGTAGTGCCTCAGTACGTGTACATTTTCCTGTTTGGGAAACTTTATTCAACCACGTGCTTTGACTTGTTGACATAGACTAGTAAGTCCTTAAAAATAAGGCCATGTCTGCAAAAAAGACCCCTCACTTCATCCGCTTACTAGATCCTGCGGCATCCAACTGCGGAGTAGCGACCTCAGGCAAGCGTCGTCGTTTCGGGCTCACTCTGACAGGTTCATAATCGCTGGAACCTATCAGATGGGGAAAATTAAGCTTCGCCTTAGACCCACGCATTTTAAAAGCAGCTTGGTCATAGGCCACAGCTGCATCCTCCGGCGTCTCGTAAGTTCCGAGCCAGATCCTAGCCCCGTTCCTCTTCGGGTCTCTAATCTCCGCCGCGTACTTCCCCCATGGCCTCCTCCTCACCCCTTTGTACTGCCAACCTCTCGGTTGCACGTTCGCCTCACGCGCCACCTCCTCTCTAGTGTTCTTCTTCTGTTCCGCTTCACTTGTCGTCGGTCCTGTGAAAGTGGGTTTCACGTCTTCTTCTGAACTGTGAGCGTCACCGCAGGAACCAGTCGAAGTCTCCCCGTAGTCCATTGTTGTGAGGTCACTGTCCAGGAGAGTATCTAAATCTTCGGCGAGACTATGTTGCTGAATCCATTCCAAGAAAGCCAAGTCTTCCCACTCGCCCAACATCGCTTCGATGAGGTTCGGCTCAGGATGGTTGCTTCAGCTGCGTAAGTTGTGTTAAGCTTTTGAGTACTTGCCTTGGACAAATATGTATATATATAGCCATTCAGAGGTTGAACAAATTGAATAGTTTTCAGTTTCCAGGAAACATCATTGATTGAGGAGCTATTTTCACGTGGCTTATTCATTTGCTTCGTCTTCTTCAGATATTTTTATTGCGTGTGATTCCGTGAGTTGTGCTTGGTCGGACGTGTCTGATGGACATGACAGTCTAATAGGGACAACTCTTGTACTCAAAAGGTGGAACGCCTATCCTAAGCACCCTCACACTCCAGCTCGACATCGTGTTAGGGAAGTAAATCACAGTTTGATTCTAACTAACTTTTCGAAAAGGCGGCCCAGTGTTCGATACGCATAAGGAGTTACCACATTAGATGAGCTCTTACACTACCGTTGTCGAGACTCGAACCCAAGATCTTATACTCACTTTCTTTCTCAATGACCAACTGGGCTACCCGCGTGGGCTAATAGGGACAACTCTGTGTATATATATATATGTATATTAATGCATAACGTACGTAAGCCTTGTATAGTAAAGTTTATCTGGTTCAATAGTACAATGTAGATAAAGGATAGTATAGATGTCTTCTTATTTATTCTATATCATAGACTTGGATTGAACATTGCTTGATGGTATGGTATACCATAAACTTCAAGAATAGTGAGTCTAATTATTGGGTACTTGAGACTTGGAAGCAACCTCTTCTCTCTCGTCTAAAACTATGTACTTTTAGCCCGCAGGTGTAGCTCAATTAGCAACCTCTTCTCTCTCGTCTAAAAAATAAATTAATCATTTTTTAATGAACCAAAATGTTAAAAATTGAATTAAAAATTACACGATTTAAATTTTTTAAAGTTAAATTAACCGAAACGGTTGAATTTTTTAATCATTAATATATATATATATATATATATCAAAGTTATGAGATCCGTTCCGTTCCGGCCGGTACTGACCGGAATGTACCGTACTAGCCAGAAAACAAAATTCGGATCTCAACCTCGATACCTGCCATAAATACCGGCCGATACTGGAGTTTTCTGTTGGGTACCGGCCGGTTTTGAAAAACTTTGGGGACTAATCTGCAAAAAAAAAATTATCTAATTTTACCCAACCCCCGACTCTCATCTGCTACTCTTTCTTTCTTCTTCGTTTCTTCTACTCTTCTTTTACTCTTCTTCTTCTTCTCTCTAAGCCTCACTCTCTAAGCCTCTTTTGAAGTTGATAATTTGAAATTGTTGGATTGAATTGAAGTTGAAGAATGTCGTGGGTATTAGGTTTGGAAATTTGGGTAAATAATTTATGTTATTTTGTTATTAATTTGTTACATGAAAATTATAATTAGAATTGAAAATGCAAATTTAAAATGGGATTAGTATGTAATTAATGAATTATGTATTATGCAAAGAATAAAGATTGTTAAAACTTAAAATTAAAAGTTAATAATTAAGTAATTAACATTTAAAACTAAATGTAAAATTAATAATCAAATGTGAAATTATCCATATGTTTATAGCTTATTGAAATGTTAGAAACTTAGAACTTGGAAGTAATAAGTAATAACCATCCTAAAAAAATAAATAACATTATAAGAATTTGTTTTTTTAGAATAAATATGCAATAATTGAACTAATTGAGACTAAGCTTAGTATGGAGATTGGACACTTTGAAATGATTAGAATTCTTAGAAAAAATGATGGACCTTTTTGTTTAATCATACCTAAATCACTATAGGAAAATTATTATTACCTTTTATATAAGAGTAGTCATTATTACTTTTGATCAACTCATCAATATTATTTGTGTTCAATGTTATTTATACTTATATTTATTAATGTCAATTAAAAATTGTTAAAGCAACATATATATTTAAGAATGAAATATGAAATGATGTATATAATATTATGATTGGTTAAAAATGAAAAGAAGATCAAAGGTTTCAAAAAAGGAAAAATTTTCAAAAAATTTATATCATTCAACTTGATCTCATGTTATGAATAAATCTTTGAACTGGATGATTATGTTATGAATATATGTGTATGAACAATTGTACATATGCGAATGTATATGCCTACATACTTTTTGCAAATATATAATCTATAGACATATAAATCTACACGCATCTCACGATCATGTATATAATAAATAATGAGGTTGCAGAATACAAGGGCATGTGAAATTCATGATGCTCTTGTACAATATTGTTATTTTTGGAAAATATTCCACTGTGAAGAACAAAAACAAGAACTAAGCTATCTCCAATCATTACACCAAATTTTTACACCAAATTTAGTATAAAGTGGGATATTCTTAGAATCTTTTTACACCAAATTTAGTACTACTCTAATTATTCTACACCAAATTTTTACACCCAAATTTTTTCAAAAAATATACCATAATAATTTAATTATAATATGTTACTATTCATTTAACCATTTTAGTGTGTATTTTTTATGTCTCGGTTCAAGTAGAATTTTCGCACCAAAACACCAAATTTGGTGTTTTGATGCCTTGGTTGGAGATGCCCTAAGGTCTGAACATGGCTGAGATGTTGCAGTGGGGAATCTTTATTTTCTTTTGTCCAAACTTGAAATACACGCGTGAGCAAAAGTAAACTAACAAGAATACTTCAATCAAAAGATATCGATTAGTTCGTTGTCAAGAATATACACGGTGTCTATCTCAGCCATTCGCTTCTTCGGTTTAGGACATACATCATCAGATTCCGACAAAGAAGAGGACGAAGACGACGGCGGAGAAGAAGTTGGCTCCGGCCAGCGACGCTTATTAGTAACCCTAATGGGCTCATAGCCACCGGAGCCGATCAAATGCGGAAAGTTAAGCTTAGCTTTGGAGCCACGCATCTTGAATGCAGCTTTGTCAAAAGCCAAAGCCGCGTCCTCCGGCGTCTCGTATGTCCCCAGCCAAATTCTCGCGCCATTTTTCTTAGGATCTCTTATCTCCGCCGCGTACTTTCCCCACGGCCGCCTCCTCACTCCCATGTACCGCCTCCCGCTAGGCGGTGGCGGGGAAGGAGATCTAACCGTCGCACTCGTGATCGTTGAATCAACTTGTGGACCAGTAGACGACGTTGATGCACTGAACTCTCCGTACGGCGTAGTTTCGACATCATTATTGGTTGGTGAAAAGAGATCACTCAGGTTGATCTCCAGCAGGTCGTCTTCGAGAAGGAACCGGCGGATGGACTCTAGAAGAGCGAAATCGGACTGGGATGGACTTTGTCCGTACATTTTCTTGCGATACTTTGAAGTTCGTAAAGAGCTGTGTAGTAGTGTAGACTGATGCTCTCTGCTCTGTTGATCTCCAAGAGACTAGAAAGTATTTATAGGATGCGAAGCTCCATTAAGCTTTGAACTAAAAGCAGTTTATTTATTAATATCTTCGAAGCTTCTTTCGGGACGTGGTTTTAGGCACATGTTTCTTATGCTTCTTACAATGTAGTATATACGTGTCTATATATATATACGCGCATATTAGAAGTTTCTTGTTTACTTTCAATCAGGGCGATGCGACCTATCCAACCAACGACGGACCCACTGCTAAAAAGGTGCGCCTTCGGGATCGCGATGAGAACCCGCCACCGATACATCCGCCGCTGAGTTACAGCGCTGCCGTTGCCGGCCCATCCTCAGCAGCAGCGGTAGTTGAACCCGCCTGGCCTGATGAGGTTCCGCCGGAGGTGGAAGAGGGGGATCTTACCTTGATTACTGGAAAATACGGCCCTGCTCTGGAACTTTCTGAACCCTTCAAACACCGACTAGATAAGGTTTGGGAGAAAGCAGTGATAGTGAAGTTGCTTGGTCGAAAGATTGGGTACCGAATGATAAAGCAACGTTTGCACCTGATGTGGAAACTGTCGGGACCAATGAAGATCATAGACCTTGAGAACGATTTTTTTCTCATTAATCTCATGGAAACCGACGACTACCTTACTGTTCTCACCCAAGGACCATGGGTCATCTTTGGTCATGTGTTAATAGTCTGGTCGGGTCGGTTGTGTTGGACCTGGATTCAGTCAAAACGACCCGTGGGTCGATCGGTCAATTCTTCAGAGATCAGTTTTATGCCTAGGCCAAGCCCGAGTCTAGCCCACGCTCTCTTTGGCCCATCCGTAGAAGGAAATCTCCCATGCAAACACGTAAAGACCTAAACCTAACTGCAAAACCGTATATAAGGT
>JANIJH010000004.1:1263724-1276606 GCA_024520975.1 Erythroxylum areolatum
TCTCCAGCAGGTCATCTTCGAGAAGGAACCGGCGGATGGACTCTAGAAGAGCGAAGTCGGACTGGGATGGACTTTGTTCGAACATTTTCTTGCGATACTTTGAAGTTCGTAAAGAGCTATGTAGTACTGTAGACTGATGCTCTCTGGTCTGTTGATCTCCGAGAGACTAGAAAGTATTTATAAAGATCGGAAGCTACATTAAGCTTTGAACTCAAAGCAGTTTAATGTTTCTTATGCTTCTTACATTGTATTATATATATATACATACATATACGCGTATATCAAAATCATGTCGATGCCCGAATAAATTTAAAAATAGTTTTAAATATTCCTAGAATTATTTTATAATATATAATTTATAACTATTTTAAATAATTATTAAGTATATTGAATTATTATATTTATTTATTTAAAATATATTATTTAACAATTTAATAATTCAAAATATTAATTAGTATTTTCATTTCAGATTAACAATAATCTTTAAAGTTTTAGAATTTTATTCATATACATATATAAATGAATAATGTACATATATATTTATTAATAATTATATACATATATATATTGTATGTATATATGTATGTATGTGTCTGCATTTAAAGGTATAGAAATTTTAAACATGTGACTAAGTGATGGGGTATAGACCTGAAGGTGATCAGAATTGGTTTTGGTGTGACTTAAAGGTGTTTGGTTAAAACCGAATTTTATCGGAAAAAATTGGAATTGGGGAAGGCGACTTCTGGGCTATTGACTGGGAATTGGATTCTGGAAAAAATGGGGAACTTGTAGAAATTTTTATGAACTACAATTTAGGCTTAAGAATTGGTTAAATCGGATAAAAAACGGGTGAGTTAAGCTGAGTTTTCTGAAGAAATGTCTGGATGGGCAGTTGATCGGCAAAGGTTGAGAAAATTGAGAATTTTGAGTAAGTTATGATTCAAACTGGGTTACATATCTTTCTGGAGATTTTTAGTTCGGGAAGTGAACGACAGAACAGCTTTGGAATCCTCTCAATCAGACAATTACACAAAAAGTTATGAAATTTCTTGAATAACTAGTCGGATAGAATCTGGTAATCACATAAACGGAACAAATCACAATTTTGAGTTTTTCGGCAAACACAAAAGCCCATATTATTTTCGGAGAAACAATCAAGCCCTTGACATATGATCTGTCAATTTTGAGAGAGAAATTTCACAAATTTTCATAATCTTTTTCTACACTAATCAAAATAGGAAAGAAAACAAACTAAAATGGGAAAGTTTGGACAACCACATAACTCGGCTTCTCAACTTTCGAAACTGATGATATTAAGACAATTAAAACATAAAAATAAACACATATTCATGCCTCAATCAGTTGAAACGAAAAGGCAAATAAAACAAGTCAAAACGAACCAAATATAATCTTAATTAACTGGACCAAATCATTAATTCAGACCATTATGAAAACAGAAATTAAAACTGGACCAAGTTGAGAATTTACTTCTGGCCGAACTTCCGATCACACCAGGGCTGCAAGTTAGGCTTTAGGAATTGCGTCTTGGTCTTCATAAATCAGGACCTTAAAGTCCCCAAAAGGTTTCAATAAGGCCTTATATTTTAGGAACAAGTTTAACCTAATTAGCTTTTCACAAACCGATCATCTGGACCAAATGAAGCTTCAAAAATTTCAGGACCATTTTCTTCAATTAATTCCATAGCTTGTAAGTCTTGAATTGCTAGTCTTGATGGCCCTCCATCATCCTCTCCCTCTTGAGAACCGGCTTCACTAGAAGAATTAGAATCAATCATAGTATCCTCCACATAAAGTTTTAGATCATTTACATTGAAACAGTTGGAATAATAGCCCGGCAGCTCAATTTTGTAGGTATTGTTGTTGATTTTCTTAATCATTTTGAACGAATCATCAGCTCTATCACTTAACTTGGACTTCCTAGTCTTGGAAAAACTCTCTTGTCTCAAATAAACCCAAAGCAGATCACCTTCCCCAAACTCCACGGCTTTCTTCTTATTGGCTTGTCTTGTGTAGGCTTCATTATGGTTCCTAATGTTCTCCTTGACCTGCTCATAAATGTTGACAATATCTTGAGCTCTCTTCTGGGATTACAAGTTTTTGAAAGGCCCATCTTGTACAAACGGGCTAAGGCAGATTGGTGTCAATGGATGGGCCCCATAGACAACTTCAAACAGTGAGAATTCGGTTGACTTGGACTTGGAACAGTTGTATGCAAATTCTGCTTGTGGCAATATGGCATCCTAATTCTTAATTTTTCCTCTTAAAAGACTTCTCAAAATTCCCCCAAGTGACCTATTAACTACCTTGGTTTGGCCATCAATTTGTGGGTGAAAGGCTGTGCTAAATTTAAGTTTGGTTCCTAATCTAGCCCATATCACTCTCAAAAAATGACTCACAAACTTAACATCTCTATCACTCACATCACTTCTTGGAATGCCATGCAATTTGACAACATTATGAAAATAAAGATCCATCATATGTTGAGCATCATTAGACTTGGAATATAGAATGAAATGTGCTATTTTAGAAAATATGTCCATAACAACCATTATGCTATCAAATCCCCTCTTTGTTCTAGGTAATCCTAAGACAAAATTCATACTCACATCTTCCTAAGGGCTATTTGGTACAAGTAGGGGTGTGTTACAAGTGTTACAACCACTCGCAAGCTTAGCTACCTCTTTAAACATCTCCGACCAAAAGAAGTTAGAATGGGCTAGTTAAAAGGTTTTATCCTTCCCAAAATAGCCAGCAAGTCAATCATGGATTTCTCTCAATATAGTTCCCTCGACGAACAATTTGGAATACAACAAGAACCATTCTTGAATAAGTAACCATTATGAAGAACAAAATCCCTAAATACAACATTATTTTCTTTAGTCCTAGCAAATATCTCACTAAAATCTCTATCACTCTTATACAGCCCCCTAATGCCATCAAAACTTATAACATGTGCATGCATTGAGCTTAATAAGACAAACTTTCTAGACAAAGAATCGGCCACAACATTTATGGTCCCTTTTTTATACTTTATAGCAAAGTCAAAAGATTGGAGAAATTCAACCCAAGTAGCATGTTTATGACTCAGCTTGGCTTGACTTTGGACGTATTTTAAAGCATCATGATCAATGAAGAGAATGAAATGATTGGCCATTAAATAGGACCAGAAATGTCTAACATCCCTAATAATTGCATAAAACTCTTTATCATAAGTTGTGTATCTTTTCCTAGCATCATTGAGTTTTTCACTAAAGAATGCAATTGGTCTACTCTCTTGGCTCAAAACAGCACCTATTCCTACCCCACTTGTGTCACACTCAAGTTCAAATGGTGCACTAAAATTAGCTAAAGCCAAAACGGGTGCTTTTGTGATCAAAATTTTCAAAGTGTTGAATGTAATTGTGGCTTGATTACTCCACTTGAATCTACCTTTTTTCATGCGTTCATTTATGGATGCAGGGATTGTACTAAAATTCCTAATGAATCTCCTATAAAATGAGCAAAACCCATGAAAGCTTCTAAAAGCTAGTTGGGACCGGCCAATCTAGAATTGCTTGGACCTTTAAGGAATCCATTCTAATTCTATCATGGCTAATGACGCATCTTAGGAATGTCAATAAATGATCACAAAAATGGCATTTTTCAATATTAGCATACAAAGACTCGCTATCTAAGACCTTAAAGACACTTCTCAAATGCACCACGTGTTCACCTAAAGATTTGGAAAAGATTAGAATATCATTAAAATATGCTTCAACAAATTTGTGAAGGAAAGGTTTTAATAACTCATTATCATTAGCCTCATAAAAGTTGATGGAGAATTTGACATTCTAATCGGCATGACTAATTACTTATAAAGTCCCTCATTTGTTTTGAATGTTATTTTCCACTCATCTATTTCTCACATAAATTTGATAAAATCTATTAGCAAGATCAAGTCTAGTAAAAATTGTTACTCCATAAAAATGGTCAAGCATGTCATCAAGATTAGGAATTGGATATTTATACTTAACGGTGATTTTATTTATTGCCTTTGAATCTATAACCATCCTCTACTGTATTATAACCATCTTTGGTTGAGGTAAAATGTTATTGTTAATTAGGAATTGGATTTATGGTACCAATTGATTGCTCTCGTTAAAATTGCACATTCCTCTTAATTTTGATAGCTACCACCTTCTTCCATTTATTTCTTTATCATGCAAGATTACAAGTTAACCGTATTACTAAAGTAAAGGCATGTTGACTAACAAAAAAATAACGACAGTGAATAATTGTTTACTAAACAACAATATAATAGAAGGTCGTAATTAGTTTCTTAATGTCCTTTAATTATCACCTTCACGTGTGGACACCGTGAGTGACAGTAATATTTATTTGCACACTTTGTATATTATTATATATGTTTTTGGGACATAATATTTAATATAAATTAGTTAGCACGAGAACAACAAGTAGAATTTAAGATATTTAAACATCTTATCTTATCGAAAATATTCCGTTGTGGAGTACAAAAACAAGAACTAAGGTCAGAACATGGTTGAGCTGTTGCAATAGGGAATCTTCATTTTCTTTTGTTGAAATACACGCATGAGTAAACGGAATTAATGTATTGATCTAAACCACCAAGAATGCCTCAATCAAGAGATATGGATTAGTTTCTTGTCTGAATCCATTAGTATTTTATTTTCATATATAAATATTTTAAAGGGGCATTAAACACTAATGGGGCACTTGGTTTATATATCATAAAGAAGACAGGAATGAGAATAGATATAGTGAATAATAGGAATAGATATAATCATTATAATTATAATGGTTGGTTAAGATCAAAGAATGATTACCATTATCATTAATAGTGATCGGTTATTAAAAATGTTGAGAAATAAAAATTTGTTTAAAATTTATTTTATATCAAATTTTAAATATATTTTAATTGTTTATTTTTAATTTATGCACCCTATTCGTAATGAAAGAATGTTTGAAATCAAGTATATCGCAGTTTGTTTTTTCCAATAGCTCTTGAAGAAAAAAAATACTCTTATTCTTTTCTTGCATCAACATATCATTAGTTATATAATATCCTCAAAATATAATTTACTCATTTAAAATATTGTGCAATTCATCGACACAACCATAATATCCATCATTCCATTACTATAGTAAAATCAAGTAACATAGTTTAATACAATTTACATTCCTGTAATAATGCAAATGATGTTATATTTTAAATAATTACATTATAATTAACTATTTAATTAATTATATTTTAATATTGTAATTAATTACATCTTAATTATATTTTAATTATATTGTAATTAATTAATTGGATTTTATCTTCATTTATTATTTTAATTAATTGATTGATTATATTTTAATTAATTACTTGAATTTTATCTTAATTAATTTAATTAATAATTAATAATTTAATTAATTACATTTTAATTATATTTCAGTTAAATAAAAATTAAAAAAAATATTAGTATTTGTAGGAATTAAAATCATTCTTACCACACATGGAGGTTATGAATTATTACCTAAAACTTATGCATGAAAAAACAATTCAATCAATCATAATAAATAACTAACCATTACCATTCATTCCTTTTCTATTGATTGATTTTCATACCCCTTAACAAAGCACCCATAAGAATATATAAATCCAATACCCTCATTCCTTTATTTTTATTATATTTTTTGCTTTGAAAAAGCATAATCAAAGAACATATTCAATAAAATTTTCTTATATTTAATCAATTGTTTTAGACTTAATGATTTTTTGGATGAACTTTTGGGAGGTCGATAAATAATTTTTTCCATCACAAGAGCCTTTTTTAAGAAAAATGAGTGTTTGACTATAAAATAAAAAGGTACTTCTTTAATATATATGATTTTTTTTACAGCCCAAAATAAATTTTTTTAAGAAACTCAAATTTGGAGTTTCTAAAAAAAATCTCTTAAATGACTTTTTCGGGTAAATTTTTAAGATCAATTAATGAGTCTATTTTTTAGTCCATTTTGCCCTTATGTTTTACACATAATCCTTATAATACCTTCAAACTCATCTTCACGTTTATCTTGGAAACTCATTATTTGGCTTTCTTTTATTTTGTTTAATATGTATTTATGATATTAGTTTTACTTAGATTATAATCCAAATAAAAGATTTGGTTAGATATATTTTTATTTATGTTTCATATGGTTTAAAATTATATAATAATTAATATATTGTGCTCTGTATATTGTTTAATATACTTTAAATAATATTTATATGCATAAATAATTTTTATTACAAAATAAAATATACTTAAAATTAAAAGTATTTTTTATTTTTATGTTGTCAAACAGTCTATTGTATGAAGGTCTTTCAAAATAATTCTGTTTTAAATAATAGTTAAACAGTTAACTAGCTTATTAAAAAAGTTATTCTCAGAAAAAATCTACAAAAAAATACTCTACTGATAAAAGCTATACTGGTATAAACACAACCAAACATAAGTTTACGTTCTTTCACCTAAAAGCTATTCTCAACTACGAACCATAAAAACAAAAAAAAGAATTTAAACCGAAGTTAATGATAATTTTAATTTAAATATTTGAGTGTAAACGAGATATCTGAATTTAAATTTAACAAAATTTAAATCATATTAATTATAAAATTTGTTTTAATTTAATTATGAGTTAAATTCTAATTAACTATATTTGAATTTAGGTATTTAAATTGTAATTTAGTTTAATGAGATTAATGCGACATTATTAATATACTAAATTAGTTAGATTTTTCATGCAATATATTTTGAGAAAATGGTCCCAATTTTTTTATATGAATAATTACATAATAATTTGAATTGAAAACAACCTCTTTATTAAATACGAGTAAAACTGTGAACTATCAAACATTGCCAAATTTAACGTCTCAGTCAGACTTCAATTAGGTATTAATGATAAATTACATAATAATTTCACAGCAATAATTTTTCTTAACTTAATACATAATAACAGCTCCTTCTCCTTACCATAAAGATCTTGAATCTCAACAGTTAACATTATTATTTCAAATTGTTCCCCAACCCAAAAAAAAAAGACAATTTTGTCATTTGAATAATCAACCAATAATAGCACTTAGCAAAAATCTCGATCATAACTGAGATCTAAGAGATTCATTAATATACAGCGTAACTTTTAACTAATAAAAAAATTGTTCCCAAATTAAGATAATTTAAGTTTATAAAAAAGAATTTCCACAATGAATAAATTTAAATTCTCGTTAATTGAAAAAAAATCGAAATATCTAAATAAATCACGTATTCACGTCCTTAAAAATAAAAGATTCATATTAACAATTAATTGACCAAAAATTGGCTGACAAACTCATCATCAAAGTACACGGTGTCTATCTCAGATATTCGCTTCTTCGGTTTAGGACATACATCATCAAATTCCGACGAAGAAGAAGACGAATACGATGGCGACGAAGAAGTTGGCTCCGGCGAGCGACGCTTATTAGTAACCCTAACGGGCTCATAGCCACCGGAGCCGATCAAATGCGGAAAGTTAAGCTTAGCTTTGGAGCCACGCATCTTAAATGCAGCTTTGTCAAAAGCCAAAGCCGCGTCCTCCGGCGTCTCGTATGTCCCCAGCCAAATTCTCGCTCCATTTTTCTTAGGATCTCTTATTTCCGCCGCGTACTTGCCCCACGGCCGCCTCCTAACTCCCATGTACCGCCTCCCGCTAGGCGGCGGCGGGGAAGGAGATCCAACCGTCGCACTTGTGACCGTTGAATCAACTTGTGGACCAGTAGACGACGTTGATGCACTGAAGTCTCCGTACGGCGTAGTTCCGATAGCATTATCAGTTCGTGAAAAGAGATCGCTCAGGTTGATCTCCAGCAGGTCATCTTCGAGAAGGAACCGGCGGATGGACTCTAGAAGAGCGAAGTCGGACTGGGATGGACTTTGTCCGTACATTTTCTTGCGATACTTTGAAGTTCGTAAAGAGCTATGTAGTACTTTACACTGATGCTCTCTGCTCTGTTGATCTCCAAGAGACTATAAAGTACTTATAGAATGGGAAGCTCCATTAAGCTTTGAACCCAAGCCAGTTTATTTATTAATATCTTCGAAGCTTCTTTCGGGACATGGTCTTAGGCACATGTTTCTTATGCTTCTTACATTGTATTATATATATAATACACACACATACATACATATACGCGTATATCAAAATCATATGGATGCCCGAGTAAATTAAAAAATAGTTTTAAATATTCCTAGTATTATTTTATAACATAAAATTTATGACTATTTTAAATATTTATTAAATATATTGAATTATTATATTTGTTTATTTAAAATATATTATTTAACAATTTAATAATTCAAAATTAAATAACAACATCCAACAACTCCCTTTTATAAATCTTAATTAGTATTTTCATTTCCGATTAATAATAATCTTTAAGGTTTTAGGATTTTAGTTAAGTTAATTTATCACCATTATTTTTATGTAATAAATTGATAATGAGGAATAATCTTTATCGTGCATGATTACAAGTCATGCAACAAAGTAGACTTTTAGCTACAAAATAAACGTAGCTAATTGTCTCAAAAACATTGCTTATAGTTATTTTTAGCATTTTTGTTTTGTCGTACAAAACGTCATCAATTCTTTGTAGCTAAAAGTAATAGCTAACATTTTAAAAAATCATAGATAAAAACTATTAGCTACCAAATTGTTTTTGCTAAAACATTAAAAATACATAGCTAAAAATTGAATCTTGCAGGAAAAATTTTGGCACATCAAATGATTGACAAGGAAAATAAAACGTAGTTAATAATTTTTTGCTACATTTTTATCTTTGTAACTATATACTATTAGCTACATTTTTTTTATAACGTAGCCAATTTATATAATGTAGTCAAATATTTTTATATACGTTTTCTATAACGTTATTATTGTTATTATTTTATTGTTGTTTTTGTAACGTAGCCAAATGTTTTTAGCTACATTTTTAACAAAGTAGTCAAATTTTATTTGTTACATTTTTAATAATTTTGTGATGTGTTACTTGTATTTTGCATATAGTGTATGGCTAATCAAATCATATAAAAATATTTTTAATTTAAAATATCAAGCATATATATATATAAAGTAAAATTTTATAAATATCATTAAGTTATACCAAAAAATTAATATAACATTAAGGTACAATCATTTATTAGTATACAAGATTTTAATGATAACTTAAAAAAATCTTATAAACAAAACAATAAATAAATAAATAAATTTACAAATTATAAGATGTCAAGCTCATATTATAAAAATATTATAGCACAACTCGAATGACTTCCTAATATATTGTCCATGTCGATGAGCTTGATATCATAAACAAAAAGCTTAGTTAAAATTATCTGAAATATTGTGAGTATTGATACAATAAGTGTTGATTTTAATTAAATCAAACATCACATAACTTTATCATTCACAACATAATCACTCAGTCAGTTAAATTTTCATCTATTATGTAATCCGAGAAAAAATGATTTAAATTATAGTACATAAAGGAAGTGAAAAAAAAAGTATAAGAGGTATAATTAATACTCTTCACTTTCCTTGTCATTCTTATCACAATCTAGACCAACTAATATTTTTAATAATCTATCATGTTTTGCTAGTACTTTTGCTCGAGATTCTTATCACCTCATTACTTTAGGTTGTAATGTAACCTTAAGTTTGTTGTTTTCCTCTTAAAGGTGCTCAACAGTTATTTTATATGTTGAGGTTGAAACATTTAACTTAGGGTCATACCCAAGATCCTTCACAAAATCAGGATAAGTAAAGGTACTATACCACAAATGTATTATCCACTAAGCTTATTTCCCTTAAACATAGTCTTCTTTAATAGTTCTTGCATCTTATTCTAAAATTAAAAATAAACAAATATTCAATCCAAATGTTATTACTAACTACTACATTAATAAATGAACAAAAATATTGAACAAACTTTTGTACTTATATAGTTGTTTTCTCCTCCTTTTGATACTCGTTTGCTATCTTTATAGTAAGTGACTTTATATAATGTGATCGTATCATACTCTTGTTTGTATTGTTCCTTCTCACTATATTTTATGAAACAAAAATACAAGACATAATAAATAATGTAGTGTTTATTGATTTAAGCTTAACTTACAAACAAACATTTTACGTATTCATTTCGGACAACTACAAACGACTTAACCCTTAGTTAAAAGGTGTTTTCATTTTTGATCTACTGACCTTTGCCTTTTCATAATTTTCCTAAATCAAGAAAAAAACATAATTGTTAAATCATTTAATAAGATTATTGCAAGCAAACGTAAAGACAAATAAAACAAACCCAAACTTTTGAATCAACCCAATAATCACATAAATTATTTCAATTTTTTTTATAAATTCGTTCATGAACATGTCTTTGTGCCTTTGCGTCAAAAGAAAAAATTATAATACTTATGTAACTTGAAACAACGATCTCTTGTGCATTTTTCAATATTGAAATAACACAGTTTGAAACATCTAAGTTTTTAATATTCACAATATTCAATTTCAAATGCGAATAATAAGTAAATGTGTAATTAATTTTAAAACCACTTAAACAATATTGTATATAGTTAAAGATTTTGAAAAGTTAGCCAACTTTATCTAAAGTATTTTCAAGTAAGTTGTCTTTCTTTTCTTACCATGTTTCATACAAGATACTTATGTTATCGCAATAATTCCCAACTCACTCGATAATTTTGCAGATTGAATTTTATCTACATGACAATCTTGCAGAGTATCAATTTATATTGATAACTTGCAATTTATTGCAACATTCATTCGTTACAATTTATATTTTCTAATTTCACCTCAATCTCTTTTTCTATTACAAACATTGGAAGCTTACAATAAATTAATAATGATAAGAAAATATTAGTTATTAATCATTTGCTTGGTTGTTGTTTGAGGCATAATAAAGTTATGTATGACTTAAAATAAACTATTATTGTTATTTAATCGTGACAATGTATTAATAAATAACGAGAGTGCAGCATAAAAGGGCATGTGAAATTCGTGATGCTCTTGTATAATATTATTATTATTCGAAAATATTCCGTTGTGGAGTACAAAAGGTCAGAACATGGATGAGCTGTTGCAATAGGGAATCTTTATTTTCTTACGTTGAAATACACGCGTGAGTAAACGGAATTAATGTATTGATCTAAACCAACTAGCATGCTTCAATCAAGTGATACGGATTCGCTTCTTGTCTGAATCTATTAGTATTTTATTTACACATATAAATATTTTAAAGGGGCATTAGACCCTGAGAATATATAAATCCAATCCCCTCATCCCTTTATTTTTATTATATTTTTAACTTTGAAAAAGCATAATCATAGAACATATTCAATACGATTTTCTTATATTTAATCAATTGTTTTAGACCTGGCGACTATTTGGATGAATTTTTTAGGAGGTCAATAAATAATTTTTTCAACGACAAAAGCTTTTTTTTTAAAATGAGTACTTGTCTGTAAAATAAAAAAGTTTCTTAATATATATGACTTTTTTAGCAGTCAAAATAAATCTTTTTAAGAAGTTCATTTTTTAATAAATTTTTCATATCAATTAATGACTCTATTTTTTAGTCATTTTAGTCCATATGTTTTGCACATAATTTTTACAATATTCACAAACTCATCTTTACATTAATCTTGCAAACTCATTATTTGGCTTTTTTTTATTTTGTTTAATATTTATTTTTGATATTAATTTTACTTATATTATAATCCATATAAAATATTTGGTTAGATATATTTTCATTTATGTTTCATATGTTTTAAAATTATATAATAATCAATATATTGTGCTTTACATATTATTTAATATATTTCATATAATATTTATATGCATAAATAATTTTTGTTACAAAATAAAATATAGTTAAAATGAAGTGTTTTTATTTTTATGTAATCAAACCTATCGTGTGAAGTTCTTTTAAAAAGGTTTTTTTATAAATAATAATTAAACAGTTAACTAGCTAAAAACAAAAATCTCTTCTTAGACTAATTTAAGTTTTCTTTAAGAAAATCTAATTTTGCGATATCCAATCGTATCATTCTGAAGTTAGCCTAAGTGTATAAAAAAGAATTTCCACAATGAATAAAATTATATTCTCGTTAATTGAAAAAAAGTCGAAATATTTAAATTAATCACGTCCTTAAAAATAAAAGATTTATATTAACAATTAATTGACCAAAAATTGGCTGACAAACTCATCATCAAAGTACACAGTGTCTATCTCAGCTATTCGCTTCTTCGGTTTAGGACATACATCCTCAGATTCCGACGAAGAAGAAGACAAATACGATGGCGACGAAGAAGTTGGCTCTAGCGATCGACGCTTATTAGTAACCCTAACTGGCTCATAGCCACCGGAGCCAATCAAATGCGGAAAGTTAAGCTTAGCTTTGGAGCCACGCATCTTAAATGCAGCTTTGTCAAAAGCCAAAGCCGCGTCCTCCGGCGTCTCGTATGTCCCCAGCCAAATTCTCGCTCCATTTTTCTTAGGATCTCTTATTTCCGCCGCGTACTTGCCCCACGGCCGCCTCCTAACTCCCATGTACCGCCTCCCGCTAGGCGGCGGCGGGGAAGGAGATCCAACCGTCGCACTTGTGACCGTTGAATCAACTTGTGGACCAGTAGACGACGTTGATGCACTGAAGTCTCCGTACGGCGTAGTTCCGATAGCATTATCAGTTCGTGAAAAGAGATCGCTCAGGTTGATCTCCAGCAGGTCATCTTCGAGAAGGAACCGGCGGATGGACTCTAGAAGAGCGAAGT
>JANIJH010000004.1:1276706-1301381 GCA_024520975.1 Erythroxylum areolatum
GACTGACTGATTGACTTGTGGGTTGTAGTGATTGGGCTCGGGCCCAATACAACCGACCCAACCAAATACATTATTAAATAAATAATAATTTATAAATTTACTTATTTAAAATATATTATTTAACAATTTAATAATTCAAAACTAAATAACAATATCCAGCAACTCCCATTTATAAATCTTAATTATTATTTCCATTTCAGATTAATAATAATCTTTAAAGTTTTATAACTTTAGTCAAGTTAATTTATCACCATTATTTTTATTTAATAATTTGATAATGAGAAATATTCTTTATCATGCATGGATTACAAGTTAATCATATTACTAAAGTAAAGGTATGATGACTAAGAATATATTTAATATCCTTTAATTATCACCTTCACGTTTGGACAGTGTGGATGACAGCAATGTTTATTTTGCCATTGCACAAATTTTTATATTATTATATTTTGTTGGTACATAATATGTAATATAAATTAGTTAGCATGAGAACAACACGTAGCCTTTAATATACTATTCCATTTGTATAATATAATTTATTTTGAGTTTAGATCCTTTGTCTAAAATAATCATGCATAGTTCTATTTAATGTTCAAAACTACATTATTTTTGCTATTTGACGTGAGTTTAGAGACTATCCAATTATATCCAGTGACTACAATAATGTCATTTTAGGCATTAAATAAAATTACACAGGGTTATCTTAAACAGAATATTCAGACAAAATTCACCACTCTTCTTTCTCTATTATGACGAGTATGGATAAGAGCTGTTAGGATAGATATGTTGCACTGCTATTCTTTTTAGCAAAAACTGATAAAGAATTAATTTTGTAGATAATATGAAATTCCGAAAAGTAAAGAACTCAAAGATTTTTATTTGGATCGATAGCTTCAATGCTATCTACATCTAAGGTTTCCACATATGTGGTTTCAACTAGTATGAAGAAGAAGCGCACAGTTTACAGAGCTTGAGTATTTTTCAGAAATACTTGCAAGAGTCTTTAACTCTCCTAGTACTCACTAGTAAATACTCTAGCACACTCTCAAACTTTTTCACTCTTAATTCTTACACTCGCATATGTTGAATACAATGAATATGAGAATAATGAAGTCTCTCAATTTTTGTTATATCTCTGATGCTTGTGATCTGTTCCTCTTTATAGGTGTTGAATGGAGCAGCTTTTGGAGGAGTTTGCATGAATCAGACAAGGATCATATGCCTCCCATGTGAGTTACTTATTCTCCTACTTCTGTATGCGTATTATATTGTTTGAAGCTGTGTTTTGTCTTCTATGTATGTAATACAACGGTGCTTTGAGTTAAGGCTTCAGACTTAAGTTGAAAACGAATGTGTACTGTATTCAGATGCTTTTGATTTACTCTTCTGAAGTGTGTCTCACATGGGTATGTCTTAAACTAAGTCATTTAGTTTCTTTCTGATTAGAGCCTTCGAGAGCTTCTCTCTCTTTTTCTCTTCAACACCTTCAGACAAGTTCTTCTTCGATTCTTCATGTTTCTCTATTGTTGTTTCTGAGTGTAAATTGGTGGAGTAACATGATTACCATCACATTATTCCCTTCTACTCTATCAATTTTCACTCTGATCAAAAACTTGAGAGTGATTTTGAAATTCGAAACCCTAACTTTTGCCACACTCGTGAGATCGAATGGAATGACATTCGGTATCAAGGGGCTTCACTAATCTGTAAGTAATCCCTACAGAAAATGAATTTCTTTTGCGTTAATAACTTAGTCCCAAAATCTGATGGATTTTTGTCTCCTGTTATTTTCTCCAGGTTAAAGGCCCTTTTTGCGATTCGGTCTCTGACAAAGTGGAGCCCACATCTATATGCTTGGATCTTTCATAGAGGACTAGATCTCTACTAAGGTACTGAGCACTTTGAATGTCCATATATATAACTAGTTTTAGGATGTCTGTGTTGATTTCCTTTAGTATACCTAATAGCCATATTAGCTCCTTTACACCTTCAGTGATTGCTACTCTGCTTCTGTGGTTGATAAACTCACTACTGATTGCTGTTGTGATTTCCAACTGATTTTGTTTGCTGATAATGTGAAAATGTATGCTAAAATATACTTTCTTATATCCTTATCTGCTGCATAATCTGCATCCACATAACCACCTAAAGATAAGTAATTGCATTTAGTTAATTCTGCTTTAGAGAAACATAGTCCGTAGTTAATTATACCAGATAAGTATCTGAGAACACCCTTGAGCCCTTGCCAATGTTCTCAACCTGGATTGGCCATAAATTTGCTTAGAATACTAATGGCATAAGCTAGGTCAGGCATTGTGCATAGCATAAGGTACATGATACTTCCAACACCTACATTATAGGGATAGAGAGTCATTGCTCTCTGTTCATCCTCAATCTTAAGACTTTTGTCAAATACCATCTGTAGATGAGATCTTAGGGGAACAGAACTAGGTTTAGCTTTTTCCATGTTGAATTGAGCTAAGATCTTCTTTATATAATTCCTTTGAATAAGCTATAGCTTTCTTTCCCTCCTCTTTCTGATTAATTGCATTCCTATAAGCTTCTGAGCTTCTCCCAAATCTTTTATTTCAAAATGAATGCATAGATCAGACTTCACTTCTTGAATTCTATTCAGATCCTTTCCTGTAATGATAAGGTCATCTACATAGACCAACATAAAGACTGCTTTAGTCATTCCTATATTTTTAAAGTATAGGTAGTAATCATATGAACATCTAATAAAGTTCATACTAGTAGCAACCTTATGGAATTTCTTGTTCCATTGTCTAGGTACTTGTTTAAGCCCATATAGGGATTTTTGATATAGATAGACATAATCTAGCTTATTTTTGTCCTCAAATCTGACTAGTTGCTTCATGTAGATTGTCTCCTCAAGCTTTCCATTTAGGAAGGCTGTCTTGACATCCATTTGATGGATTTCCCAATCATATAGTGTAGCTAGAACTAAAAGAAGCCTAATTATTTTGAATTTGACTACTAGAGAGAATATCTCCTTGTAGTCAATTCCTTCTTTTT
This sequence comes from Erythroxylum areolatum, assembly GCA_024520975.1. Taxonomy (NCBI): domain Eukaryota; kingdom Viridiplantae; phylum Streptophyta; class Magnoliopsida; order Malpighiales; family Erythroxylaceae; genus Erythroxylum; species Erythroxylum areolatum. The sequence goes on from JANIJH010000004.1 coordinate 1,279,743, forward strand.
GTCTAAACCCCTTAGTTACAAGCTTAGCCTTGTAAATTATAGGTTCTGCTTCTGCCACTCTTTCTTTCAATTTGAATAACCATTTGTTCTCAATTACTTTAACTTTGGGAAGTCTAAGTACTAAAGTTCAAGTCATGTTCTTCATCAATGAAGAATATTCTTTCTCACAAGTTGTTTTCCACTGTTTTGCATCTTTATTTCTCATGGCTTCTTCATAAGTTTCTGGGGCCTTATTTTTTATAGTTTTAGCCATAAAGCATGCAAATTCAACCAAGTTTGAGTCAATGTACCTCCTATTAAGGATTCTTTGTCTTGGCTGCCTATACTTTGTGAGTTGATAGTCTTGTAAGTTTCCTTGTACATCAGCTGAAGTTGTGTGTGGGGTTTCTTCTTCACCCACCCCTTCAGTCTCTTCTATCCAGGGACGGAGCTAGCTGGGGCTCAGTGGTGCACTGGGCCCCCCAAAATTTATAAAAATTAAATATTTTAATTTTAATTAATTAATATATATATACAAGGACATAATTATTTAGAGTTTAGTGGTATACTGGACCCCTCAAGATTTTAAAACTTAAATATTTGGGCCCTTCTATTTTAAATTCCTGACTCCGTCACTGCTTCTATCCCTTGTTCATGGTATGTAGTAATGCCACCTTCATTAATTTTTAGTGGCACATAGGAATGGACTGATTGATTCAATGATCCTAAATTCTCCTGAATTTTCCTTTGGAAATTTAAATTTAAGGAGCTCTTGTTTAGTAGAGGGAATTCATCTTTCTTCAAGATTACATCTCTGCTTATGATCATTTTCTAGCCTCCCTTTTGGAGTAGTAAGATCTTGTATCCCTTAAACCCCCCTGGATAGCCTAGGAAAACTCCTTTGATTGCTCTAGGTTTCATTTTTTCTTCTTTCTGATGTGCATAAGCTGTACATCTAAAAGTGTTAAGGTGAGTAAGGTTATGTTTCTTACTATTCCAAACCTCTTGTGGAGTCTTGTAATCATTAGCAGAGGTGGGGAGCCTATTAACTAAATAGGCTGCAGTCCTAATGGCTTCTCCCCATAAAGAATGTGAGCAACTCGAAGAGAGAAGCATGCACCTGGTCTTTTCTAGGAGAGTTCTATTGAGCCTCTTAGCTACATCATTCTGCTAAGGAGTAGCTCTTACTGTTTTGTGCCTTAGGATGCCTTTCCTGCTGCAATAGTCTTCAAATTCTTAATTGTAGTATTCTAATCCATTGTCAGTCCTTAGGCACCTTAACTTCTTCCCAGTCTGATTTTTCATAAGTGTATGCCATCTTATGAAATTTTCCAGTGCTTCATCTTTCCTCTTCATTGGATAAACCCAACATTTTCTGGATTTGTCATCAATAATAGTCATGAAGTATAGATTCCCTCCTGCTGTAGGTACTTGAGCTACCCCCAGAGATCATTATGAGCATAATCCATGATCTCTGTGGCCCTTTGTGCTCCCCTTTGAAATCTAGATCTGTGATGCTTTCCAAGCATACATGATTTATAGAATTCTAGCTTCTATAGGTCTTGATCAGCGATTAATCCTTGTTTAGAGAGGTGGAACAAACTTTTGTTCCCTACATGACCTAACCTTGCATGCCATTGCTTGGTTGGTTCATCATTTCCCTTCTCAGTAACTTGATTAACTTCGACTGAGCCTATAACATAGTACAACCTACCCCTTTCAATTCCTTTAATAATGACTCTACTATCCTTTAGGATTTATCTTATTCCACCTTTTCATCTGATTTGAAACCTTTGCTTATCAAACAAGCTTTCAAAAATTAGATTTCTCCTTAGTCCAGGCACAAATCTGACATTACTGAGGATCCTTCTCTTTCCATCAAACATATTGATGGAGACACTTCCAATCCCCTCTATCCTTTTCTACCCAGAATCTGCCATTTTGATCTTAGCAGTGACTGGTTCGAAAGTTGTGAACCAGTCTCTGTGTGGTGACATATGCATGGTACAACTTGAGTCAAAGACCCATTCTCTGCTTAGGTCTTCATTGTCCTCAATGACAGCCAGAATTTCATCACCACTTGAATCTTCTAATTTTTCTACATTTCCTGCATCTCCACTTTTGGCAGCCTTGTCCCTTTTCTTCTTTCTGCAGTCCCTTACAAAAAGTCCCTCCTTATTACAGCAAAAGCACTTCTTTCCTGTTCCCTTTTTTTTCTTTTCATCACCTTCCTTGGTTTGCTTATCCTTTCCACTTCCCTTCTGCCACTTTCCCTTGTTTCTATTTTTCTTATTTGATTTCTTTTCATAATTGTTTTCTACAAACATTGCTTCTGCCTTTTTCTTAAATGGATTAACATCCACAATTTCTTCCATTAGTGAGTCTAACACCCTCTTGACAGTGAGGGATTCTCCACTAGCATGTTTAATTATCTTCTTGAATGCATTAAATTTAAAAGATAAAGCCTTTAGAATTACTACAACTTGATGCTCCTCAGATATCTTTTCATCTGTAGCTTCTAAGTCTTGAACTAACTTAAAGAAATAGTCTAAGTTGTTATCTAAAGAGACATAGGTATTCATCTTATAGTTAGCAAGATTATGGAGAAGTGTCATCTTAATAGGAAGACACCTCTTTACATAAATTTCATCAAGTTTGATCCATGGCTTCTGCTCAGTGTTACAATTATGCACTTTTCTTATCACTGTTGGTGATAAGTGAGGCATTAACTAGTAGTATGCAAGTCTTTGTGTTTTAAGTCTATTTATTGAATCAATCTCAAGATCATACTAATCTTCAATAGCCCCATAGCAATCATAAGACTCAAGAAGAGCTTGTATTTGGAGTTTCCAGATGGTAAAGTCTTCTTTTCTAGTAATACATCCATTTCTTTTTCTACCGTTCTGACTGTAGTTTAAGGAAATAAAAGACTTTTTCTTACAAAATTTTCTTGATGATCTTTTTGCTTCCAGTAGTCAAGAAATGCGCCCCAGGAGAGTTTTGAATGCTCTGATACCACTTCTGTTAGGATAGATGTGATGCACTGCTATTCTTTTTAGCAAAGACTGATAAAGAATTAATTTTGCAGATAATATGAAATTCAGAAAAGTAAAAAACTCAAAGATTTTTACTTAGTTTGATAGCTTCAATGCTATCTACATCCAAGGTTTTCAAAGAAGTGGTTTCAACTAGTATGAAGAAGAAAAGTACAGTTTACAGAGTTTGAATATTTTTCAGAAACACTTACAAGAGTCTTTAACTCTCCTAATACTCATTGGTAAATACTATAGCATACTCTCAAACTTTTTCACTTTTAATTCTTACACTCACAGATGTTGAATACAATGAATATGAGATTAATGAAGTCTCTCAGTTTTTGTTATATCTCTGATGCTTGTGATCTGTTCCTCTTTATAGGTGTTGAATGGAGCAGCCTTTAGAGGAGTTTGAATGAATCAGACAGGGATCATGTGCCTCCTACATGAGTTACGTATTCTCCTACTTCTGTCTAAGTATTATATTGTTTGAAGATATGCTTTGTCTTCTATGTATGTAATACGATAGTGCTTTGAGTTGAGGCTTCAGACTTAAGTTGAAAACGACCGTGTATTGTATTCAGATACTTTTGACTTACTCTTCTGAAGTGTATCTCACGTGGGTATGTCTTAAACTAAGTCATTTAGTTTCTGTCTTATTAGAACCTTCGAGAGCTTCTCTCTCTAATAAATAAGAATGACTTTAATTTTATTCTAACTTTTTTTAATGTTCTTTAAATATACCTTTTATAATTTAAATATTATTTTTAACACATTCTTAAATTATTTTAAACAAATTTGATATTATTTATTCGTTTCTTTCTTCTTACCGACTATTAGATTGTCCTATTGTGAAAGAGGTTTCCACAATCCTTTGAATTGAGTTTGTGAAAACATTCCGCTACATGTCAACACAAATTGAAAATTTGAGGGCTGTTCTTGTTTCAAATTCTATGATTCGATGATTGAATTTCTTGTCAAATGGACAGTGTAAATGGGAAATCTTTATTTTACGTGCTACTTAGATACACTGAGTCTGAATAAATCGTATCAGCTCCAAGACTTATTACCCTGAAAAAGAAAAAGAAAGGTATGAAGTAGGAGCAAAAGCACACAACGGGGGACATGGAAGCCCACACAACGGCAAGCTCCCACTCGCTCTCTATTCACACAATGAAAACTGATCATCAAGCACCCAAGGCCACGGGTTTATCTCGAAACCCATATCCAAACCTGCATTACCAATACCACCACCTACTTCACTTACTTCACCTACCTGACAACCTCCTCCACTCTTGCTCCGCTTCGACTTCGACGCCGTTTCCGGAGAACTCCGCTTATGGTTCATCACCGGAACAGGTTCAACATCATCAGACCCAATCAAGTGAGGGAAGTTGAGTTTAGCTTTGGACCCTCGCATTTTAAACGCTGCTCTATCGAAAGCAACCGCAGCATCCTCAGCTGTCTCGTAAGTTCCAAGCCACAACCTCGCTCCGTTCCGTTTCGGGTCTCTTATCTCCGCCGCAAACTTTCCCCATGGCCTCCTCCTCACACCCCTGTATTGCAACCCTTTAATGTTCCTCGTCGGAACAACACTGGGCACCACAGACGGAGCAGTTATTGTCTGTCGCTCTTCTTTTACAACGACTCCCAGTGAGTCAGATTGCTTCTCCGGAGTCCAACCCACGTTGACCGCCTCGCTGAGAGCACCGTACACGATCATGTCCTCAGAGTCGTCAGGTCTTAACGGCAAGTCCCCCCAGTTCTCTGTCAAAAAAAGGTTACCAAAGCTTGAACTCCGACAGTATAATGCCCCACCATTGTCTGAAACCGTAGAAAAAGTGTCGGTTTCTCCGAGCAGATGGCGGGTCATTGATTCTAGGATTACCACGTCGGACTCCAAGGAGCTTTTGTCATACATCATGAATGTCTAAACAAGGTAGTGTTCGTTATTACAACCTATGAATGTTGAAGACACTGTGTAAGAGGTCTGGTTTATATCCACAGTGGAAGAACAGGTTGGACTTTCTTTGTACGTTCCGTGCATTGGAGTATTGATCACATGCTAAAATATATATTTTTTCTGTTATTAATTATTATTCCAATAAAGGAATATTATTGTGAGTAATTTAACAATTATCGAGAAGGGTATGGGTCGGTTGTGTATATTTAATTCTTAAAATAGATTGTTTAGATATCGATTCACATGAGCTATTGAAGTATTGATGATGTCAAAAGACGACACGTCACCAGATAGCGTCAGTCACGCTATTCTAGTTTGTCGTTCAGTACACATAGTAATTAGATAAATCATGTAATTAAAAAAAAAACGTGTTATGTACTTACGTTAGTGAAAAATAAAATAATTCTAAATTTAAATTTTTGATTTAATAAATATGCAAAAGTACATATTCTAAGATCATTGGACGTATCAGGAGCGAACTTTTGACTATTGAGTTCTTTTAACACGTGAATGGTGTGGCTGTAATTTATGTAAATATTAATTTCGGGATGCTAAATTAATTAAATAAATGCGCATGCGTTTTTGCTCCCATTTATTAAGAGATTAGTTGAAGTTGACGTGCCTAACTGCTGGATGGGCTTATATTTGTTAGCCTTTGTTGGAAGAGTTGTTTTAAAAAAGTTGACTATTTAATTGTAAATTAAAAAAATTGGAAGAATTTTATACAATAGACTATTTAAAAATATAAAAATAAAAATACTTTTATTAATTTTAACTATATTTTATTTTGTAATAAAAATTATTTATGCATATAAATATTATTTAAAATATATTAAACAATATGCAAAACACAATGTATTAATTATTATATAATTTTAAACCATATAAAACACAAATAAAAATATATCTAGCCAAATATTTTATATGAAATATAACATAAAAAACTAATATTAAAAATAAATATTAAAACATATAAAAAACTAATAATATTATATAAATCTCAAAATAAATGTGAAGATAAGTTTATAAGTATTGTAGAAATTATGTGTAAAATATAACGACAAACGGGTCTAAAAAATAGGCTTATTAATTGATTTGAAAAATCTTTTTAAAAAAGTAGTTTTTTTAGAAATTTCAAATTTAAGCTTCCTTAACAGCTATATTTTGACTGTCAAAAAAGTCATATCTACTAAAAAATACTTTTTCATTTTACAGCTCAACATTCATTTTTTTCAAAAAAAAAAAAGAAGCAAAAACTCAGCTAACCAGGCAATTAGTATGTTTCTACTTTGTAATTAAATAGGCGAAAGCTTCATACTTTATAATTGAATAGATGAAAGCTCATGAAATAAAGCAGGAATAGACTAAATGTCCCAACTAAGAGAGTTTTTCAAGACTTAGCCCGAGCTTGTATCAACCGGGCGTGAATACTCAAGTCTGGTCAAGCTGACAGTGCATTAACTTCAGATCGGATCCAACCACCTCTAAATTACAGTATGATTAATGTTAGATGTCTCCAGCACAAGCTAAGCTCAAATGTGAAAAAGAACAACTCGGAGTCCCATCAGGTCCTCATAGAGGAAAAAAGATAATCAGTCAGCAAAGTATATGAACATTTGCAATCTATTGAAATCTGTTATGTAGACCCAAAGGAAACAGAAGGTCCAAGACAAATTAGGGTCTCACAACAGTAAGACAAAAGCCTGCAGAATTGTACAAAGAGGATTTATATGAACTCAATTCCCTTTCCTGTTGCCGTCATACAGCACACAAATATCAGCTGCTGTCTTCATCTGCAGATAGCATTAAATTACATAATTCATACTTCAAGGTATCAGAATAACACTTAATTATGCACAGGAAAATGGTTTTGCTTCTGTTGTGTTGTACTGAAGAACTGTTCATTATCTAATGTATTCTTCCTTTGTTCTAATACTCTGTCAGAGAGTTATCCATATGTATCAAATCTGTTTCTATCCAAAGAACATTATTCGATCAAACGACAAAGGCATTGTTGTGAAAAGGATGAGTTTTCTGGATGAAATGAAAATTGGATTCATGTAATAGGAGAAAACCTTCCTATTTCTTAGCTTCAAAGATATTGTGGCTATGAATTAAGAGTTAAGTGGATTAGAATTCACGTGGTGTTAGAGTTGTGCTCCTACCTCAAACTAGATGGTTTTTACATTTCTAAGATAAATAGTAAATCTATAAAGCTATAATTCCAGATTATTGTACTTAATAGTTGTCAGTGTGGGAAAAAATGATCCTGTTAATATGCCTCTGAAAATGATGATTTTACATACACAACGTTCACATTTTTGTGTAGAAAGCAAAGTCAATTGATTGATGAGTTTTTCTATCCCGAACTTGTAAGGTTATCAGATGCTTACCTGTATAACATTTACAGTTTGCTTGATTGCCCATCCAAACAGACTCAAGCCAACTAATAGAGAAATAAGCAGACCCTTTTCCTTAGAACTGATTAAGACCTGAAAGGAAAAACCAGAGAACCTAAGATCAACAAGAAGATCTCACTTCCTGTTGGAGAAACATAAAAGTAATTACATTATTGACACTTACATCCATCAAATTTTCAGTTTGATGTTCGGCAAGAAGAAACAGAGTTATATAAAGAACCTGCAGAATTGACACAGCATGATCATGAATCATCTCGTCAGACATATAAGCATCCGAGTTATGTTTACCTCACATGCAGCACAACAATATGCCATAAACATCCGGTTTCCATAATAAGCTTTAAAAAGCCAATTACTGCTGTCTTTTACGTCTTTGTGGCTAGATTTACCTACCAAGAAGGTACTGCAAAAGGAAATATTAGATCATAATCTTGGTCTTACAAATAAAATGAAGTTAGTCCATGTAAAGAAGTGATATTACCTATACATCTGCAGCCAGTGACTAGCAATGTCTAAGGCAAGCAATGACAAAAATATCAAGCCAGGCCTGCAATGAAATTGCCCTAAAAGATCAATATGTATGCAAACTATCAAGTAAAATGTAAGGGGTACAAGTTAGATACCGGTATACTTGGGAAAGGATTACTAGTAGACAAGCAGTGCTAACCCTGAAAAGAGGGCATACTATTTAAATTAGACAGGAAAAATTTGGATAGCTCAAAATCCAAAAAATATCAAAAAAGAACAGAAAGCGTCAAATTGGCAACGAAACTGTTTCTAAGAGGAAACAATGACCTGTCTGTGACCATATCTAGAACAGCTCCAAACGTTGAAACTGAGAAAGCAGAAAGTTATATGAGACATTTAACCTTACCAATACGTAAATGTATTACACTAAATAGAAGTTTGAAGCAAACAACACTATGATACTTTCTAGTTTATACAATAAAGAAGGCTTTAACTTAAATGTATGCAATCCTTAAGACAAGACAATTTACAATTCACATATCTTTTCCAATGCTCCAAGTTGAGAAGGCCTCAAATTAGATGGCCACCCTCTTTAAATAGTTCAGCATACCCATAAACATTACATTCAACTGGAATATAAGATAATGAAGACTTGTTTTCCAAGAAAAAGACATGGATTCACTTAAGATTACACATTTCCATGAAAACCAATTACCTATTATACTTTCTTAAAACTTATGATTCACCATTGAGTAATATGCAACAAAAAAGCTACAGAGAACACGAGACCTTGATCAAATTTGCGAGCACACCATCCATCAATGCCGTCACAAACAAAGCTGAAACAGCAGTTAAAACAAATAACAAGTCAAAAGCGTAGAGATATTGAAAATGGAAAGATTAAAACTAAAGGAAAGTGAACAATAATAATCAATCTCACCTAACAAGATACAGAATGCCAAAAAGCCATTTGTTGGAATAACTTATGGCGAATGCATAGCAATTCAGGAGAACTCGTACGTACCCTGAACCAACAAGACCATCATAATTAATACTCCAAACTCGACCAACCAACGAATCTTCTAAATATAGCAAACATATTCATACAACGCCAGCCCTCTTTCACTTTCTTTCTTTCCTTATGCATAAGAAAAATAGAGGTGAGAAGTTTTAAAGACCCACCAATGATGTTAGGAATGTAGAGGTAAACAGATAATTTGGTAGGTTTGGGTCTTGAGTTCTTGGCCATTTTTCACTTTCCTCTGGATTCCAACTGCGAAGACATATAGATACAGATGTAACAAAACCCTTGTTAAATCCCACAACCTTAAAGAAAACCCAATTTTTATCTAGCAGAGAAGATAGTGAAAAGCTAAAAATAGATCGATAACAAACAGGAATCAACCTCAAACTCCTATCTTGATCGGAATCAGACAAATAGATTAGCTAGCTTGACTCGGAGAGTAAGTGGCAGTTGACAATATGGCTTAATCAGTTGCAGTGATGCAAAGTACCAGTTCGAGTGGGTCGTGGTCGCCAATAATCAGACGCTTCGCCGTCGTCGATGCCGGAACAGTTCACCTATTGGGGAAAATCAGTTGCTTCGGCGGTTAAATCTGTATCGTCTAGTCGAAAACTCCGACTTGTTAAGTTTTGTAGTTATAACTTATAACATAAGCTTATGCTTATTGGTTCGTTAGTGGATAGATCCAACTTATCATTCGTTACGTTGTTTTTTTTATTTAAATCAAAATGTGAACTTAGAGGTTTTATTTATTTTTGTTTTTAAATTTAGAAAAAATTTGTTTGTTTGAATTATTAGTTTCGATTTTTCCGGATTTTCAAAAATTATAAAAACCTGATTTTGTTTCCTATTTTTGTTTTTTTACAATATGATTTACTATCAATTAAATATATATTATTTAATTATTTAATTATTTAATAAAAATTATGAATAGGTAATTCATCATTATATTTATATATTTAATAAATTAAAATTAATTATTCAAAAAATTATGAATTATTTTATTATTTTTTATAATTAAATTATATATAATTAAATTTAAAATATATAAATATTCAAACAAAATTTGATTTAATAATTAAAATATATTTCTAATAAATATTAGTTTATAAATAAAAATTTAAATTATTTATCTTATTAAAAAACATAATTTTATTAATAATTTATTAATAAATATTATATAAGAGATTTAAAAAATTATTTAACTAAAAATAATTTATCTTTAAGTTTTATCTAAAATTTAATTATTATCAGTAATAAAAATACAACTACATTAACATTAACCATCAAACAAAATTTTTTATTTAAATAAAAAATTAAAAATAGAAATAAAAAATTACAACAAAAAAATAGAAATATAACCAAACGGACCGTCAAGTGAAGTTTGTACAATGTAGTTCACTTAGATTTTTGGGTTTGAACAAACAAAAGGACTTGCGGGTCAATTGACAGATGCTAAGCCCAAAACCTCTTCCTTGTAAATCCAATAAGAGGCAGATCCAAGGCCCCAATATAAAAGTAGCCTTCACAGGCATTGAAAAAAGCCCACATAGAAATAGGAATAGGCTTCGTAAAACAATCTGGGCCCAGGCCGGTCCAAAATAATAAAGACTAGGCCTTTTTATAAAATCTATGTCGTCTTAAATACGATGACGCCGTTTTTAGTTCGAGTCGGATTGATCAGAGAAGCAAATTGAGTTCCATTAAGTTAATAAATAAAATTTAAATATGAGTAAGTAATATGAATGAGACAAATCAGGTGACCGATTCGACGAAGGAAAAGGTCCGTGTTCGTTTCCACTTTGCCAATTCCGATTTGGTATTGTGTTTTAGGCAAAATTGAACACCCTTTTAGCGATTCTGTTCAGAACTGTTCCCAATTTGGCTCGTAAGAGAAAACCCTGTTATGTTTCGTGATTGCGAGTGGTTGTTGCTATGGTTACGGCAGTAATTGCATTCTAGTTGTTTGTTAAAAGCTCGATATGGTGTTTTGTTTGCGTTTGTTTACGTCGCAAGAGACCTACTGTTGTGTGCTTAAATCTTAGGTTCTAGACAAAAGGCCATACCTTTATATGTTTCTACTACTCCTCATCCTCTGTTTTTGACATTTTTAGTAGTTATTAATGGACCGTTGGCGTGGTGTTTTGAAGGTTCCATTGCACTTGGGCAGCCATTGCTATTACAGAGTTGGAGTATCACTCTGCTTGTCATCTACTTCGAAATGCCTAAGTGTAAGGACTTGTATTTTTCTTCTATTGTTTTCCCTTCACCGTTGATAAGGAAAAAAGCAGTGATTTTCATCTTTATAATGTGATGCAGGTTCCTGATGCAAATCTAATATTCTTTAATGGAGATCGAGTTATTGGGACTGGTAATCCTGTGATTGAGAGGCTGTCTGATCTGCAGATTATAGCTGACATTCTGGTGTCCAAGTTTGGTCCTTCTTCCAATGCCTGGGTTATTGAGTCTTCTGTTTTTAATGGACCGTTTGCAGTTTACAGAGACTTCATTCCTACTGTTAATGGTTGGGGAGACCCGAACTCTTACGATCCATCCGGCTTCCCAGGCTCTTCATCGTCTGTGTCTCTCCTGTTCAATTGCCTTGAAGAGGTAATGTAACAATCAAATATCTCAATATGCATCCTTAAATGTTTACCTGAAACATGGGATGGAAGTTTGATACATAAGATGGGATTGTTATTCAGTAGGAGTTGAAGATTCCACTGAAAAAGGATTCTTTGCATCGGTTTTGATATTGTGTGGATCTGTCATCTTTGTCTCGCGATCTCGAGACCTATCCGATCCGTGATTGAGTTTCTGCTAAACGCTGTTGGAGGTTGTTCCAAATTTAGCATTTGCATGTTGAAATTGGTTTTCGATTGAAGAAGTTGAAGATAAAAATGGGAAAAAAAAAAACATAAACTTCCAGTGTCTTACCCTCTTGTGCTCTTATCACCATTACTACTATAAGATCTCTCTACTGCACAACTTCATATTCTAAAATTTTGTAACTTCTTGCAGGCAAAAAGTGCCATGTCAAGAAAAGGGAAGGAACAATTTGCTCACACCGATACTAGAACATCTCATCACCAACCAAAAACATACATACTTGGTTTTAGTAAAGGCGGGGTAGTGCTTAACCAGCTAGTTACTGAGCTTGGATTTTCAGAAGCAAAACCTGACACCAAAGAGCAACCCTCCTGTCCTAAATTTCCTGAAGTTGAACAAGAGACACAAATCTTACCAGGAACTAGAGAAGACTTTCTGAACAGCATTAGAGAGATCCATTATGTTGATGTTGGTTTAAACTCTGCTGGCGCCTACATTACTGACCAAAATGTGATTGAATTAATCTCCAAACGTTTCATCCAAGGAGGAGCTCCTGGAATTCGTTTTGTTCTTCATGGAACTCCTAGGCAGTGGTGTGATAGGGGTCGGACTTTAATACGGATCGAAAAGGATAAATTGCTTCACCTGCTGCAATCTGAATCTCAGAGGACTGAAGGGAGGCTACAAGTGTGCGAAAAATTTTATTTTGGTGATAGGCTTCCAGATCTGCAAATGCACTTCGAGATCATCGAAGCAATGGATGTAAATTAAGCATCATAGAAGTAGTTAGCTCCTCTAACTTTGGAACACTTTGTTCCCTATGGTTAGGAAGTTTGATTTTATTAATTATCTTGTGCAGTAGTTCAAACCAAGATTAGTTGCAACTATAATTTATATTTATCATATCTTTCTTATAGATATGATATTTTACAGAGTTCATGAAAATTGAAAGTTTGAATATATGACAACATTACAATCAGAAGCGCAAGAAAATTATATTTTCTTTTGTTCATAAACAGTTCTCATGAACTTGTCTAGAGGGTTACGGGGTTAGCATGAAATTACTGGCGATATGATAGAGTAGACCTTTACGAGAGCTCTAAGATAGACAAACCCTTTCTCCTTAGCCAATCTTTCTTGAATATAACTAAAATTATTAGTTATACATATTTTTTAGTAATAATTTCATATATAACACAAGATTTATTAAATACTCTTTGTTGTCTATTATGATTGTTATTGCTTTGATGACTCTATACTTTAGATTCTATTAAGCAACAACTATCTTTTTTATTTTTCTAATAATACAAATTATCAAACCGATCCAACTAGTATTTTAGAATCTCAACACATTTTTTTAATCTTAGGATACATCAAATCTGACGATGTTATCGACGTTGCTGGCGACGGAGTATTAGTTTCCAGTGCTTCAAGACAGCGGCGGAGGGGTGAATGAGCGATGTAAACTCCCTGGCATCTCTGACAACTATGCTGTATCGAGCATCCTGACAAGCCTAGAAAGACATCTGGAAGGAGCCACTTACCTGACGTTTCCTGATTTCTGCACTCTTTATTATCAGTATTGTTACTATCATCATCATCATTATTATTATTATTATTATTATTATTATTATTATTATTATTATTATTATCATCTATATTTATTATTATTTATTTTTATTTTAGTATTTTCTGTATTAATTATTATATTCATTATTTACCTTTTCTGCTGTATCCTTTACGTTTTTACTTTTTCAACCTGCATCTATATTATCCTTGTCATATTTGCATGTAAGTCTGCTGAAAACAGCCTCTTTATAATGTAGGGGTAAGACTGCGTATTATCAAACCCTGCTTCATTGCGGAACTTCAGGATATGATGATGATGATGATGATGATGATTCATCAAATCTGAATTACCATTTCGAAGCAAATCTTCACAACTTGTTAAAGCAGAAGGATTGAAAATGTAAGGAACAGTACGGAAGTATAGATTCAAACAAATAACCTTGTGTGCAATATGGCGCCAAAGTTAGGTATTATTGTTGAACTGGACCGTTGGCGTGCATTAGCCGAACTCGAGCTGTTGCCGGCCGTTTGATCATTCCAATTGCTAAACGTTTCACGCTTCTATTCTCATATCCAGTTTCAACCTTCCTTCTTTATTTTTTTGCTTTCTGGGAATCCTATATGTTCTTGGATCTTTCACATTTGTCTCGACAACGATAATTATTGTTTTTTTTAATTCTTTGCTCCATCGTTGTTCGCTTTCCAAACTAGCAGCGAGATTGGTCGGTCTTCTTCTTATTTATAAATTCTTTCAGATTTTCAGAGAAGGAAGTCACTGAATTCTTTGTTTCTAAGTGAAAAGGTCTGAAGGGTTATAAAGATTTAAAGGGTACTCTTCAGTCTGGAAGCAGAAGCAGGATTTGTTCGTTGATCATATCAAAAACCAGGTGATATTCTATTAGTTCTTCAATTTTAAAACGGTTTTATTGTCTGGAGAACTTACTACTGTGCACGTTTCTTCAACCTTAATATAATTGTTAATTGGTATAAACAAGCTTCCTGTGGTTTGACATGTGGGGTACGATATTGCAAAGTTCTTACAGAAGCACCAGAATCTAGCCAAAGTTGTGAGAGTCAAAAGCTGAAGGATATAAAAAAATGGTTGTGAAGTCAGATGGGCTTGATGCTGTGGTGAAGGAGGCTGTTGATCTCGTAAGTTCTGTAGTTTAGTTGCAGTAAAACACTCTCCTCAATACGTACATGGTAGAACTCAAAGAAAAAAGAAAAACTGGTTTTATGCAGGAAAAAGTCTCCATTGAAGAAGTATTCAACCATCTGAAGTGTACAAGAGAGGGTTTAAGCTCTGAGGATGTTAGGGAGCGTCTGGCTTTGTTTGGATACAACAAACTTGAAGAGAAAAAGGTTTGAAGATAAATTCTTATAGTGGACATCCTCCGTAAAGTTTTTTTGAAAGCTTGATTTACTCATCAGGTTTTCCTTTACTCTTCAGGAAAGTAAATTACTGAAATTTTTGGGATTCATGTGGAATCCTCTATCATGGGTCATGGAAGCAGCAGCAATCATGGCCATTGCCCTTGCAAATGGAGGGGTAAGATTTATCTTTCTCAAGTTCTCAATCTTGTCATGTCATTATCATTCCTCAACATAGGAAGGTTTTAAAATTGTGGATTGCGGGTTATGGTTGCAGGCAATTGAGACAAATCATAGTAATGGTCCGGACTGCAACTGTAATCAAAACAATGAATTGGGACTAATATCATGAGATGCCAAATTTCATTGATACTGCAAAATTGTCAGATGAGATTCCAAATGTTGATGGGACCTTTTTTTTTTGGTTGCAGGGAAAGGGTCCAGATTACCAAGATTTTGTTGGAATTCTGGTCTTACTTGTAATAAACTCCACTATCAGTTTCATAGAGGAGAACAATGCTGGGAATGCTGCAGCTGCTCTTATGGCTAGATTGGCCCCGAAAGCCAAGGTATGCTACTTGTAATCTTTTGTTTGAACTTTCAGTCTCAAGCACTTAATTTGTTGAGCTGATTGGGAGTTGGTGATGTTTATACTGATCGATCATAGAAGAAAAGTTCCTGATTAAGCTTCCTTGCTATTAATTTCGAAGTTCTTCTCACATACAAATCAAATTCAAGACATTGGATTTGGGAGCGCAACTTGGTTTTGATGATCTAACTGTTCTTATCAGGTTCTACGTGATGGAATGTGGAAAGAGGAAGATGCTGCAATGTTGGTTCCTGGAGACGTTATCAGTGTCAAGCTTGGAGATATTATTCCTGCAGATGCACGTCTTCTAGAAGGAGATCCTTTAAAAATTGATCAGGTATTTATCAATGATGAGCATGCTAGATCAAGTCTTCATGGCGTGTAATTTACAATCTTGGCTGTGATTCTCAGTCTGCTCTTACCGGAGAATCACTTCCAGTAACCAAGCATCCTGGAGAAGGAGTTTACTCAGGTTCAACATGCAAGCAAGGTGAAATTGAAGCTTTAGTCATTGCAACTGGAGTTCACACTTTCTTCGGGAAGGCAGCTCATCTTGTAGAAAGCACCACTCATGTTGGACATTTTCAGAAGGTTCTCCAGTGACCCTTTTGCTTTCCAGGAAGAGATGTGGTACACAATCTTGCTTGAGAGTAGCTAACAACTCGTCTGATGGTTCCAGGTCTTAACAGCAATTGGGAACTTCTGCATTTGTTCGATAGCTGTAGGGATTGTGATAGAAATCATTGTGATTTATGGCCTTCAGAAGAGGAAATATCGAGTTGGTATCGACAACTTACTCGTCCTATTGATCGGTGGGATCCCAATTGCTATGCCAACTGTTCTCTCTGTTACTATGGCCATTGGTTCACATCGCTTATCGCAGCAGGTGAAAAGGAAAATGCCCTTTAAAGCACTTTAATTGGTGGAATGTCTGCAGATAAAGTACAAGAAAACTGTTCTAAATTTACAAACCATGGTGTGTTTCTCTGCAGGGTGCCATAACAAAGAGAATGACTGCAATTGAGGAAATGGCAGGAATGGATGTGCTTTGTAGCGACAAAACCGGCACCCTGACACTTAACAAGCTTACAGTAGACAAAAACTTAATTGAGGTTCTACTACTAATTTCTCCATTTTCTATCAGCATATCCTGAAATTGAGAGTAGATTACTGCCAAATAAAGAAACCGTAAGCTTCCTTAAGATGCGTTGATTTTCTCTGAATTGCTACTTATTCAGGTCCTTATGTGAATTTATCCAATTCTAAACTACCCTTCCCGTCAGAATCAAAGGCCTAACTCGTTATCCTGCAGGTTCTAACCAAAGGTGTTGATAAAGACATGGTTGTGCTTATGGCTGCAAGAGCATCAAGGTTAGAGAACCAAGATGCCATAGATTCTGCAATTGTTTCAATGTTGGCAGACCCTAAGGAGGTATTTGATTCAAGTTTTTGAATGTTATATCATTTATTCTCATACGTACAACACAAAGATTTCGATATTTTTTTTGAACATAACATTAAACTATACTCTTTTTAATCTTTACACAGCTGTGTGCTGAGAATTTTTGGACTTCTGCATGTCATCTTTATCATAATTTCGAACTATCCAGTAATCTATTCTGCTGTGATCTTTTCTTGAAGGCACGAGCTGGGATTAGAGAAGTACATTTCCTTCCTTTTAACCCAACCGACAAAAGGACTGCACTAACATACATAGATTCTTCTGGCAAAATGCACAGGGTCAGCAAAGGTGCACCTGAGCAGGTACATATAGATGAACCTTAGAAAAGCCAACTAAACCTGAAGCATGATTGCTAAGTGCTTTTTGCTTGTACTACAGATTCTACACCTAGCACATAATAAATCAGCAATTCAGAAGAAGGTGCATTCTCTAATCGACAAATTTGCTGACCGTGGATTAAGATCCCTTGGAGTTGCCCGTCAGGTATATGTGCATTTGTATATGTAATATTGTTCGTATTCATGGAACTTCTTAATTAAATTTGAAAATTTCCCAGGTAGTGCCTGATGGTAACAAAGACAGTCAGGGTGGTCCTTGGGAATTTGTGGGGCTTCTTCCTCTCTTCGACCCTCCTCGTCATGACAGTGCCGAAACAATCCGAAGAGCTCTGGATCTTGGTGTTAGCGTTAAAATGATCACAGGTATTCAACATCTTATGTGAAGATACAAGACATGTTTTGGTTATCAGTTCTGTAATATCAATAGAGTTTCTGCAGGTGACCAACTTGCCATTGCCAAGGAAACGGGTAGGAGGCTTGGAATGGGGTCGAATATGTACCCATCTTCATCTCTTCTTGGTGAAACCAAAAATGGGACAGTTGCAGCACTTCCAATTGATGAGCTCATCGAGAATGCTGACGGTTTTGCTGGTGTATTCCCTGGTAAGTTTCTTGTCTGTCGTGAAAAATCCTGTCAGGATCAAAATTTTATCTGATTCTTTTACATATTCTGATCTGCAGAGCATAAGTACGAGATTGTCAACCGATTACAAGGTAGGAAACACATATGTGGAATGACTGGTGATGGAGTTAATGATGCTCCTGCCTTGAAGAAAGCAGACATAGGAATTGCTGTGGCAGATTCTACTGATGCTGCCCGTAGTGCTTCTGATATAGTTCTGACAGAACCTGGTCTGAGTGTAATCATAAGTGCTGTCTTAACTAGTCGAGCAATCTTTCAGAGGATGAAGAATTACACGGTAAATCAAAGCAATCGATCAAATGATTTATGAAGTTACGAAACTATTACAAAAAGCTGTATAATTTGATTCTTTCTGACAGATATACGCGGTATCAATCACAATCCGTATTGTGGTAAGATTTTGTCGCATTCTGAACCAATAAATGAAAATTCAGAAGATACCGTTTATTATCACTCTTACAAACACTTCATGCTTTTGATTCAACAGCTAGGGTTTATGTTATTGACAGTCTTCTGGAAGTTTGATTTCCCACCTTTCATGGTTCTTGTCATCGCCGTTCTTAATGATGGTTAGCCCTCTAAATGATGGTGAACTCTTGTTTTTGTGTTTTTGAATGCTTCATACTAACCGTTTGGTCTTTTTCCAGGTACTATAATGACCATATCCAAAGACAAAGTGAAGCCATCTCCACTTCCTGACAGTTGGAAACTCAGCGAGATTTTCGCAACTGGTGTTGTCCTTGGAAGTTACATGGCTTTAATGACTGTAGTATTCTTCTGGGCAGCTTATGAAACTGACTTCTTTCCTGTAATTACCTTGTTAATTATTATATGGCATTTATTCTCTGCCTGTCAGGATTTATCTATGACGATTGATCCCTCTTTTCTCTGTTTGCAGAAACATTTCCATGTGAATAGCTTCCACAAGCGACATTTCCAAGGAGATAAAAAGCTCACAGAACAATTAGCATCTGCTGTGTACCTTCAAGTCAGTACCATCAGTCAGGCATTGATATTTGTGACTCGCTCCAGGGGCTGGTCATTTACTGAACGTCCTGGTCTTCTGCTCCTTTTTGCCTTCATTGTTGCCCAACTGGTACTGAATCTGCAGAACCTTATGGCCAAGCATTTTGTTGCTGATTCTAGGCCGAGTATTTAAATTGTGGACTGCGGATTATACTGCAGTAAACTCCGATAACGGTCCGAACAATTTAAAAAACCTTGCTCTAGATAGTGACTTTCTGTGTATTTTGTATGACTCAGGATGATTTATAATCTGCAGATTGCTTCTGCCATCTCCGCAATCGCAAACTGGGAATTTGCTGGGATCAGAAGTATTGGATGGGGATGGACAGGAGTCATTTGGGTGTTCAACATAGTGACATACTTGTTACTTGATCCTCTCAAGTTTGCTGTCCGATATGCTCTCAGCGGAAGAGCCTGGAATCTGGTGGTCGACCAAAGGGTTAGTAAACCAAATCCTAGCCATTTCAACTCTTTAAACCTGTACATTGTCCTAATGAGTTTCAACTTTTTTCCAAGTTCCTTATCAAAAGGTTTCTTTTGGTTTTGGCATTAAACCAGACTGCATTGACGAGCAAAAAGGACTTTGGTAAAGAAGAACGAGAAGCTGCATGGGCAGCAGAGCAGCGATCATTACATGGGCTCCAGTCTGGCGACTACAGAAGGTCCACTGACAACAGGAGCAGTGTTGGAGAACCCAATCACATGGCTGAAGAAGCCAGAAAACGTGCAGAAATTGCCAGGTTTGGATCTCTCACTTTCACTTTCACGATTATCTGCTGTGATCTTGAGATTTTCACAAGAATCTGAATCCTCCTGAAGGAATACACTCCAAGTCCCTGCAAAATCATCACTAGATAGAAAGGGTTGCTAAAAGTCTCGTTTATATTGTTTTAGTGTGGATAAAGACATAAACATTTTTAATAATTTAAAAAACTTTAAAAAGTTATTTAATTTTTAGAAAATCCCTATTTTCAATTTTTTAGAAAATTTATTTTTAAGTATAAATATTATATATGAATTAATAAAATATTATATAGCTCAACAGAATTTTTAAACCTAATTGAATTAAATTAATAATTTAAAAATATTATAATAAATTATTTAACTTTTGTTTGGTTTAATTATATATTTTTCGTTATTTTAGCTAAAATCTTATGAAATTTAATTAGTGCAAACATAAAAGATGAGTTAAATCATTATACAAATAACATTTGATTACTCTATGCATAATATTTATGTCACGTATATTTTATTATTATTTTTTAACTAAAATCTTATTAATTATTAATTTTTAATTTTTAAAATTATCAAAAAATTTGTTATTTTTCCCCCTCAAAATTTTTTTGTTATTTTTAAATCATTTAATATGATTTATTTAGGATTTGGTTTCACCTCCTCTTGTAAGACCTTATAGGAAGGGCTCAATAATATCAAAGCCACCAGGCGACTGGGTTTGCCCAACATCGAGTTAACATTAATAATATTTTTCATTATTTGTAATTCAAATCTTATGAAATTTAATTAATGTGAATATAAAAGACGAGTTAAATCATCGTATGAGTAACATTTGATTAGTCTATACATAATATTAATGTCACGTGTGCTTTGTTGTTATTTTTTAAAACTAAAATCTTATTAAATGAATTTTTTAATTTTTAAAATTGTCAATATAAGTATTTTATCTCGTATAGTTCGAAAAGAAAAACTGAAATACTAGTTGAAATGGGAATAATTCAACACTCTGATCAAAGGACTCTGAATCTGAGTACTTTTGGTTAATTTTCAGGTTAACAGAGCTTCACACCCTTAAAGGGAAGGTGGAAAATGCTGCTAAGCGAAGGGGCTTGGATGTTGAAGCAATGAACCAGCATTACACACTATGAATTGAAGCTTACAACAATACAAAATGAAAATATATAACTGTGATATATTTATTCGCCTCAAATCTATTTATCTCAAGATGATTATGTTAATGTTAGAGTTGGTAAAGGCATAGGTCTGATCTTTTTTTTTTTTAATTTCAATTTAGTCTCGATTCTATCTAAAATCTATTTATTTCGGTTTTATTTATCTTTGATAATTAAATTAATGCTATAATTAATGAAGGTATAAGTTGTATTTAATCTTATTTAGTTTAAATTAATCTGATCGGTCTGTTTGAATTTCGAACTTGAATTCAATCTAAGGTAATGACTAAATTAGACTTTTTTTTTTGTTAATTTGGGTCGGGCAAGTCCAAATTCGTTTTCCCATCCCTACTTGCAGCAGCCCAATTGACAATTGCTTCCAAAGAAGTTGAATCTGCATGTTCTTCCTAAAAGCTCAACTAACTTTCACATAATCTTAATTAATGAAATGGAATAAAATAAAATGGAACGGAATGAAATGATTTATAATAGAATGAAATGTAATATAATGAAAAGTTGTTTGTAAAAAATAAAAATTTAAAAGATGGATAGAATATAATGTAATATATAATAAATGACTATTATATCCTTATATAATATTCCTACACAACTTAGAACCGAAAATGCAAAAATACTCGAATGCTATAGTTTTAGAATAATGAAAATCTGTGACTCACAAAAAACATGTTACGGTTGTGACAATCGTGACAAACAATTAAAGTTACGGTTGTGACTTGAACAACAAATTTTATATATATTTTACTTTTATTAATAAAAATTTTATTATTTTTACAATTTATTATTAATTATATAAAAATATTAGTATTAATTATGGAATAAAATTTATTATACTAAATATTATTTTATTTTATTTGATTTATATTTAAAAATAATTTATTTATATTTATATTTATATAGAATATATATTTGTGACTTATCAAAAATATGGCTGACAAACAATTAAAGAATAAGTTTTTATATATATTTTATTTTTATTAATAAAAATTTTAATAAAA
>JANIJH010000004.1:1344658-1361745 GCA_024520975.1 Erythroxylum areolatum
ATAATAATAATAATAAGGATAATAATAATAATAAGTTTAAAATTTATAATAATAAATAATAATAATAAGTACAATAATTAATAATTAATAATAATAATATTATTATTATTATTATTAAGAAGTTTAAATTTTATAATAATAATAATAATAATAATAACAACAATAATTAATAATAATAATAATAAGTTTAAAATTTAATAATAATAATAATGAAGATGATGGTGATGACGATGAGTGATGAGTAATATAATTAAGAATAAAAATTGCTTATGTGGAGGGGTATAAATAGTAACCACTAGATTGGCATGAAAACTTGATACCCACCCTATTTGGAGGGTTTAGTAGATTCTCAAACTTAATAGAATAAATCTATTCCCTTGGAATTGAAAACCCCAAAGCAAATACTATTTTTTACAATTATTCCATTCCTTCATTCCCAAGCCCTCAAACTAAACACCCCCTTAATATACGTCAATAGTTTTTCGTAATACTAAGTCATAATATTATATGAAATAGAGTAGAATAATATTTAATATAATAAATTTTATTAAATAATTAATAATAATATTTTTATAATAATAATATAAATTGTATATAATTAATAATAAAATCAATAAAAATTTAATGAAATTTTTATTAAAGAAAAATAGAAAATACATTAAAATTTTATTCTTTAATTATTTATATATATTTCTATATAATAAAAATAAAAATAAATTATTTTTAAATATAAATCAAATAGAATATAATTTATTAAATAATTAATAATAATAATTTTATATAATTAATAATAAATTTTATAATCAATAATAAATTATTAAAATTTTTATTATTCTAAAATAGAAAATATAAAAAAAAATATTTGTCATGGTTGAGACTTCACAACTATAAATTTTTAATTAGACATGATTTCTTTTTTAAAATCACAGTTTTAAATTTCTTAGAACAATCATTTTAATATAAGAGGTATAATAGTCTTTTATTATACATTATATTCTATTCCATTTTATCTATCTTTCAAAAAATATTTCACTACATTATATTATGAACCCTTTCATCTCTCTCAAATAATTTTTTACTATATTATATCTCATTCCATTATAAACCGTTTCGTTTCGTTCCGTTCTATTATATTTTATTTTATTCCATTAATTAATATCCAATCAAATAGGCCTTAAAATTCTAAATCAGCTATTCATGGAAAAGAAGCAACGTTTACAAATCTTGGTAGCGGGACGGGTTGGGCTAGGTAAGGATATTCTAGATTCAGGCTCCACTCTAACAAGAATTATAATTGGGACTTAAGCTCTCCCAAGTTCAATCAGGTTTGAGTTTCAACCAAGTTTGAGTATCTTTTTTAATTTTTTAAAATTTAAAAAGACGTCATTTTATTTATTAAAAAATTATATCATTTTATTTACAAAAAATTAATTTCAAATTAAACAGAGTCAAATAGAATCAAACAAGTTTGACAAAATCTAATACGTAAAATTAGACTTTAAATTTTATTTATTTATTAACATAAACGTAATAATGAATTGGACATGGTCAATTTATCTCAATTAAAGTTATTTTAATATTGAATAATATAAAATATTTTACAGTTGAAGGGTCGGTCATTTTGGTTACTAAATGATTTGTATGTCTTGAAATTTAATTTAATTTATTAATTTTAAATTTAATTTGATCTAATTAAGTTTTAATTTTAAATCAAATGAAAGACAGTGAATCAAACATCAAATCTGTAGAATAAAGAGAAATCTCTAGCAACAAATTGTTCTCCTGAGTTGATTCAAACCTCCGCGAACATGTAGATTCAAACCACCGTGGACATGTAGAAAATAAACGCTAAACTGATGATTTTATTTTAGTTACGGACAAGGGTGGATTTAGAAATTTTTTTAAGTGGCATAAAATTTTATTAAAGATAAAATTTTATTTTTAATAGGAGCAAATTTTTAATAAAAATAAAATTTTATTTTATTTAATGGAGGTAAAATTTAAAATAATATTTTTTTATAAAGAATTTGTTGGAGACAGTGGAGGCAAGTGCCCCCACTTACTCCCGTTGTAGATCCGCCACTGGTTACGGATATTACATGGTCTTCTTATATCAAAAAGAGAAGAAACCTAAGTAAAATAGTAAACCTCAATTGAAAGCAAAATTGTGTTTGTAGTAAACGAGCCGAGATTAGTGGTTCAATCCTTCAGTTTCACACTCCAAGTGATATTCATGTATAATCAAATGAAAAAGAGTGAATCAAACATCAAATCTGTAAAGTAAAGAGAAGTCTCTAGTAACAAATCGATCTTCTTAGTAGATTTAAACCTCTTTCGATCTGTCTTCAAGAGATCTACCCTCTTTTAGCTCTACATTTCCTAAAAATCAATCATGAAGTTTCTATAATATCGAAAATCTAGTTCTACCGAAGATTGGAGAGCAAATGAGATCGTAAAACGGAGAGAAAGAGAGCGAGAAATCCCATTTCAAAAGGGGAGTTAGGTAACTTGTGTGAATTGTCATGCAACTGTCAAATATTTATAGGCAACAATCACAATTACCACCACCTTAACTATTGGGCCAGTAAGCTTAGGCAGATTATACGTTTTGTTTTTAATATAAAGATCCTGTTTGATAATCAACTAATTACATTAGTTGTTAATTGATAGCTGATTCGATCAGGTGATTACGTTATGTATTTGTTAGAAATATTTGGTAAAATTAGTTATTTAGTATTAACTGTTTATGTATAAAATAACTTACGAAGTCATAAATTTAAAAACAATTATAAAGATATTAATATTATATATTTCCTTTTCACTTATAAACTTCACTTCTATCGTAAAAGTTTTAGGTCAATATTAGGGCTAACCCATTCCTTTGTATGTTTTGTTTTATTTGTCAAGCCTTAGCTTAATAATGGAGTTTGGCAATACCTGCATGGTTGGAAACAGTAGTCACAGGTAGGGATAGTAATAGGTAGGGTTCGGTTCAGGTATTATTCTTCTCATATTTATATCTATTTTTTATATCTCAATCCATATTTATATCCATATCCATCAGTTTTTACGATTTACTACCCATATCCAAATCTATTGGATTTTTCGGATTTTTCGATATCCATCGGGTTGTACAACATATAAAAATATAATTTCTAAATAGAAAATATAAAGAGTAGATTTTTGTGAACACTTCAAATCAAAATTACTTTAATAATAATAAGTCAAGATTTTGATTTGTATGTCTTAAAAACCATAAAATTAGAATAATAAAAATCATAATGTCTAGTACAAAGACAACATACATTTTTTACAATTAAGAACTGGAACAAAGACTGAAATATCTAAAGCTTCAAATTATCTTTGCGTGAACTACACAACATTCAAAACTCTATCTCCATATTATTTGCATTATTATCATTCTATAAGAAAATAAATATGATGAAAAAATGGTGAGTACTGAGAAGTAAAGTGAAGATTTTAAAATTGTTTCTTCTCATAAAATATTAATATTTTATTATATTTAACCATAAATATTCAAGAAAAAATAGAAAAATACACTTAATAAAAAACGGGTAGGATATAGGTATCTATAGTTCGAGTTATTACTAGACCTATATCTAAATTCATATCCGCATCTATTTTTCAACATTCATTTAAAATCTATTTAAAAATTTATTTTTTAATCTTCATGTATATTTTTTTTAGGTCGGATAGTGTAGATGTTAATCGGGTTGAAAATTTACTCTCATTCCTAATCACGGGATAAGTCACCGCCTGGACTAGGAATAGACTTTGGCAATACTTGGAAACAGTAGTCACGGGCCCCCCGTGACTAGGACAAGGATCTAAGGTATGTCTTTTACGTGTCGGGACATCGTAGCAAGAAATGAAGCAGCTAACCAAGATGATGGATGTCTTCTTGGGGTCCTGAATGTTACGTGACAATGCTAGAGCAGCAGGCGCGTTTTCTACTATGGAGTCCAACAGAAAGAAAATGCCTCTTTCTTCTTCAACGAAGCAAGACCAAAAAATGTCTCCTGCAAATCCAAGCCTTTATGATTCTAAATTCTGTGGGCACCAACGTTAATATTTTCACCAAATTCATCTTATCATGCGCTGCTGTTGCCGCCAGGGTTCCTATATTAGATGGTCTTGACGTTGTTCGCTATGCTCGACAAGTGTTTGATATGAGACCCCATAGAGACGACGCCTTTCTTTGTAATGCCATGATCAAAGCTCACGTGGGTATGCGTCAGATCGCTGAGTCTTTGAATCTTTATGGGCATCTTAGGAGGGACACTGGTTTTATTCCCAACCATTTTACGTTCACTACATTGGCGAAGTCTTGTGGTTTGAGCATGACCATTCGGGAAGGTTTGGAGATACATAATCATGTTCTTAAAATGGGGTTTTACTTGAATTTGTATGTATCAACGGCGTTGCTTGATATGTATGTGAAGTGTGAGAATTTGGGTTTGGCGAGAAAGTTGTTTGAGGAAATGTCCGAGAGAAGTCTAGTTTCGTGGACGGCTCTCATTGTTGGTTATATGAGGTCAGGGCATATGGGTGATGCGGTTGCACTTTTCGATCAGATGCCTCAGAAAGACTGTGCTGTGTATAATGCAATGATTGATGGTTATGTGAAGGCCGGAGATATGAATGAAGCTTATCGTTTGTTTAGCAAGATGCCAAGTAGGAATGTAATATCTTGGACTAGTTTAATCAATGGGTATTGCAGTAATGGTGATGTTTCATCTGCTAGGTCTCTATTTGATGCTATGCCTGAGAAGAATCTCTTTTCATGGAATGCAATAATTGGTGGACATTGCCAAAATAAACAACCAAATGAAGCTTTGAAATTGTTCCGGGAAATGCAGTTAACTTCGTCTTTTGAACCTGATGAAGTGACAATTGTAAGTATTCTTCCAGCTATTGCTGATTTGGGAGCTTTAGAATTGGGTCGTTGGGTTCATAAATATGTTTGCAGTAAGAAACTAGATAGAACAACTAATGTCTGTACTGCATTAGTTGACATGTATGCAAAATGTGGTGAAGTTTCAAAGGCAAGGAAGATTTTTGACGAGATGGCTCGCAAGGAAATAATCACTTGGAATGCATTGATAAATGGGCTAGCAATCAATGGACGTGCTAATGAAGCACTTGAGGTTTTCTTTGAAATGCAACGTGAAGGAATTAAACCTAATGATGTTACAATGCTTGCTGTATTGTCTGCTTGTAACCATGGTGGTCTGGTAGATGAAGGGAAGAAGTGGCTTAAAGAAATGGACGAGTTTGGACTTGAATCAAAAATTGAGCATTTTGGTTGTCTGGTTGATTTATTAGGAAGAGCGGGATACTTGGAGGAAGCTGAAAAGTTGATTAAAGCCATGCCTTACGAAGCTAATGGAGTTATTCTCAGTTCTTTTCTATTTGCATGTGGATACTGTAAGGATGTTAAAAGGGCAGAGAAGGTACTGAAGCAGATTCTTTCCGTAGAACCAGGGAATGATGGGAATTATACTATGTTAAGGAACTTGTATGCCAAAGAGGAACAATGGAGAAATGTTGAGGAAGTCAAGGTACTTATGAGGACAAAAGGAGCAAAGAAAGAAACTGGCTCTAGTGCTATAGAGATTGGTTATAGTGTTTCAGAGTTCTTGTCCGGGGGCAGAGCACATCCACAGTGGGATGCAATACATTCAATTGTGGAGTTTTTGAGGATTCACATGAGGGATAAAACTGTTACTCAAAATTTATAATCTCTGGTTGCTGTAGAAGCTTGAGGAGCTTCACCAAAGAACAAGCTTGAATCAACAACGGGGAGCAAGTTCTTTCCCTGTCTGCAGAAAGCTGACATCAGTACATGACAAAAATCTTTGCTTTGCCCAATTTTGTTTTCCCATCTTAATGTAGATGTAACACATTTTTCTCAGTATTTAATAGCTCATAGAATCAAAAGATGCAATTACAAATAATTCCATCACGGTCTCTGCTCTCTTGCTTAGGCTTGGTAATGGGCTAAATGGAGCAATTAAACATAATTCCATCACGGTCTCTGCTCTCTTGCTTTAGGCTTGGCAATGGTTTGTATTGAGTCCGCATTAGAACCTGAACCAAAATCTTTCTATAGGTCTGATTGGCAGCCAAAATTCACATTCAGGCAGACTTGATCAGGTTCAGGTCCGTTCAGCCGGTTCTCTCAAACTTTTAAGTCTTTTACTAACCTGAAGTCTCGTCAAATCAAGTCCGGGCTGGAATCCCAAACAAACATAGATGATGATGCACAAATGATAGATCCAACAAACCATACACACATTCATACAATAAGATCTCTCTCTAAACAGAAGACAAAGGAAATTAAAAATGAAAGATCCAGTCAAAGTAGAATCCAAGTATATGCCTCTCTGAATACAAGTAGAAAAGAAAACAAAAAGAATTTTCTTGATTATGCACTTATTTCCAGAGCAGTATCCATAAGAAAAGTGCAGTTGACATGCAAGTAAATGGTACAAAGAATGTTACAAGGAGAGTCAAAAAATCACTCTGAACCAGAAACTACCTAAGAATACCTAGACAACAAAATGAAAAAACAATATATGTGGATCAAAATTAGCTTGAGCATTATCCTTCTGTTTCCTGTATATAGAGATTGTATAGCAGAGACAAGAATCCTATTTCCGCCGGATAACAGTGAAAGGTCCAAGATTAATGTATAGTAGGCCTACATCAATCATTTACTTTCTATAAAGTACAGTCCCCTCTATCACCTCAGGCCAACATTGTTTTCTTATAACTTTGCTTATACTCAAGGTTCTACCTTGTGGTGCTCAAGGTTGCGAAGCACAATTCTTGCAAAAATTTTGGCTTCAAGTGGCGCAGTTGCTGCTGCCGCTGCAGAACGCAGGACCCGTGCAGCTCCAGAAGTTTGCATGAGATTTGCATGGTGGACCGCATGTCGGCCACCAGGAATGGTAAACTGAATTTCAATAATCATATTAACAGTGTTCACCCGAGTCATATCGAAAAAGAGAAATATATTGTTAGCAATCTGACAGACATCTATCATTACATTTAGTGAGACACGAGATTTGGGGTAGGCAGTAGAGAGTGAATATCAGAATGCAAGTATTACCTGGAGAAGAGCGAATGCAGCACATGCCTTTAGAATAGAAGAAGGATTCCGAAGCATGGCCACGAATCTTCCGATTTCAGCCCCACTGTGACCATAAAAAGAATCAAGAGGGATGAGAGGTTATCTTCTCAGCCAAAAAGGGTAATGGATGTGTTGATAGCTTTTAGTTTTGGAATATGATGTGGCCATGGTATGCCATCATACACTACAGATGTTCTGGAATTAGGATAGAAGCCTGACTACAGAAAATTTTGCATTATAAAAGTCAATGTTTCATAAATGAATGCATCCTGTGAGAATCCTGGTGAAAGATTGAAAGATGAAGTTTCAGTTTTCTTTTTGACAGAAGGTTGGCAAAGAGGGAAGTTCACAGACCTGCATCTTAAGTGCCCTGCCTCTTGAATATGAGCTCTCTCAGTCACTTGCGCTAAAGTTGCTGAAGCTGAAGATGCAGCAGCAGCAGCAAACGCTGGAGGATCAGAAAATTGAAGCACAAATGCCTCAATATGCTTCAGTGCCATCCTTTGAGCCCCATACAAGTTCACGTTTTTCGAACTACTCTCTAATGAAGTTCCTATTAACGCAAATTCATCCATTCTGCACAAAGAGAAATCAAACAAGTAAAACTACAATGAATATTAACTACTGGATAATTAATATACAAGATAATGAGGGTGTTACAAGTACCTCCCATCAAACATGTATGCCAATGCCAACGCAGCCATAAAACGTGCCATCTTTGACACTGATGAAGAACACAGATGAACGAGCGCCGGAACTCCCCCTTCCTCCACTATGCGGAGAGCATTACCTGGGTTGAAGGCAAGATTCCAAAGAGCTCCTGCAGCAGTCTCATGAACATCCTGAAAATACCAAATAAGCTCAAGTATGAAGTAGGATCCAATTCAAGTTGATAATAGACAGACATCTTTGCATTTTAAGTACTTGTAGAACAGATACATCACAAGAAAATCGAAATTCCAAACATCAATTGAAAAAGTCAGAATATTTCCTGCACGGGAAGTCGTAAGATAAAGGTAGAAGAAAGAAAATTCTACCAGAAGGAAAAAGGAAATTTCATGCGACTCCTAGGTGACTCAAAAACTATAATGCACCTATGCACTTTGTATATTCATCTTAAAAACATGGCAAACATCAATTTTTGAGGTTTAAAAAATGCTTGATAAGCATGGGATCTTCAAAGATATGTAAAGAAAAATAGATACTAACCTCAGCCTCAGAGCGTGCCAGGGAAATGAGAGGTGCGATTCCACCTTCTTGTCCAATAGCAATGCTGATAGACACCACCAAACAAAGATGGCATTAGCCACAGATAGTGAAAATGATGCATAAGAACACCAGCTTTTAAGAAAGAAATCAATGGAAAACATTTTTTTGTCAGAAGTGATATAGCATACAAAAGGGTTGACTAGGCTAGAAAAGTTTATGCTTTTGTATTTACAAAGATTTCAAGTTTATGGCAAATTATTTTTGGTAAATACCG
This sequence comes from Erythroxylum areolatum, assembly GCA_024520975.1. Lineage (NCBI taxonomy): Eukaryota > Viridiplantae > Streptophyta > Magnoliopsida > Malpighiales > Erythroxylaceae > Erythroxylum > Erythroxylum areolatum. The sequence continues at coordinate 1,353,298 of JANIJH010000004.1, forward strand.
GAAATATCAAGTTTGTGAGAAATTTTACAAGTGACTAAGTTGCTATTACCGTAAGAATCAAATACATGAAGTGGGTACAAATAGATGTACTATCTTAACTCAAATGCAATATATCACCCACCCTGTGCAAGAGATACCCCTCTCCACCATTCGACTAGGGAGAAGTCTAGTTTGAAGAATCTATAAGACAGTGAGTTAGAGACTGCCCTCTGAATGAGCCCAAATATAGGATGGGTAAGTATGGTGGATACCACTTTTTGAGGATATGGACAAACAGATTATGTTATCTAGGCACATCATAGACCCTCTTAAAATACATTAACAAAACAAGATGAACCAAAGAATTTTAGAAAATGAACTTATCCATACCTGTTTGCTTCTGATACTGACAATCCCCAAAGAGCTCCTGCAACTCTCTCTTGAAGACCTGGTGAGGCATTTGAACAGGATTGTGCAATAGCAACCTGAATAACCCAGATAGGATCAAATTCTCAATGCATAGTAGATCCTCCAATCATATGGTATCATTTTATAAACTAGGAAGAATCATATTAACTCCACATTATTCAAGACAATCTTTCTTTCTCAAGTATTCTATAGATTTCAGCTTTAGTATATTAATTCTCCCAGATCATTACTTGAATTTCCCTCCTTTCCCTTTTAAGAACAGGCATTTCTCAATGATCACATAATTCACTGCTAAACCAATAACATAATGGAAGTATTATCAACTTCAATAACAAAAAGCCATGAATCATGCAGTCATCATTGCAAGTATTGTCTACAAAAAGTGCCCCTCAGCTGCAATCTGTAAAGGGGTAGGTACATTAAAGAAAGAGACAACAATTGCCAGAAGAAAAACTTTAGTGGATGTTTCACCATAGGATGAACCAAAGGCATCATTTAATCACGTAAATCACATTCCATTAAGTACTTTCCTGTGAAACACATCTTACTGAATGAAACTGAGTTGAATTTCCGAAAAACATCCAGATTCAACAAAACATTATCATACCAAGGCCTCAACCCCACCAGCTGCTGCAATTGCCTCACGATTTCCATCATCAAATGATAAGTTCCATAATGCGCCAGCAGCTTCCTGTCTGCTTATGAAAAAGTGAAAATAAAATTCAGTTGAATGGAATTTCAAAATACAATAATTGCTTTCAGGTTTCAGAAGCATAGCAATTATAAGATCACGAGTTTCTGTGCAAGTGAGAAATAATGTCAAAGAAAAAAATACAAAAGCAGAGAAATAACCTTCAAATCATTAAGTTGTGTAAGCAATGAGATTAGGTAGTAAATGAGAATCCTTAACAAGGGTAACCTGATAAGGTAAGACTTTCACCCTTTTGTTTAGAATGGTCATTAATAGTCATACTTACACCATTCAAATCCAGGAACTTTAAAAAACAATAAACAGAATGTGTGGAACTGAAAGGAACTTCACTATGGATCCTCTCCCAAATGCAAGTCTCCTTAGAGGTTAATTTTGAACAGTTTGAGATTATTTGTTTATGTGTTGAAGCTTAAGAAAATATGATCATCCAAGAGTTTTTTTTTTTTTAAGAAGTTTAATAGCTCCAGGAAAGTGAAATAAATCAGGAGCTGGCAAATCAAATCACCTGACACCTTCATGAGGCGAATGAGTAAGTTGAACAAGGGCTTCAAGAGCCCCTGCCTCTTGTCCAACGGCAGCATTGTTGCTGTTGCTATCCCCATGAGCAGCCAAGTTAGCTAATGCTCGAGCAGCCTGTCATTAACCAAGGTTACATAAGTGAATATGCTGTAGGTCATAAATAAAACTGACAAACAGAGATGTAGAAAGTGACATCAAACAGCTTTAAACAAGAAGTAAGATTGTTTGCAATTTGAATAGTCCTTTGAATTCTGGTTGTGTAGGATAGAAGATAGAAAAGTTTGAGTCAATTTCAAGTATCTTCTGAAAGATACTGACTCGAGCGTTAACATGAAATTGATGAAACCAAAAGAATTGGACAGGATCACAACTTATTGAGACTTTCGTACCAATTACATTTTCAAAATATAGTCTGGAGGAAGCCTTTACTTCATGAATATTGTTACATAAATCACAGTATGCAACCCACCCTTTATCAACAAAATACTGACCAAAAATACTTAATTACACACCTGTTCTTGCACTCCTTCAAATTTGCAGGTACGAGCAAGCATCACTAAAGCATGTACACCACCTGCTAGAGCAACCTCCATGCTGCACTTGTCATCAGCTGCTAAATTTGCCAAAGCACCAGCTGCACGTTCCTAGCCACCGTAGAAACCAACATAAAAACTAATGTATCATGCAATCAACTACATGAATATATGCAAAGGAGGTACAGGAAGCCTATAAAGTATAGTATGTGATTGAAAAATAGTAATCCAGGTAAGTAAAATTATAACCAGAACTCCATCACCCCCAGAAGACCATTTGAATATAAGATCAACTAAAGCTTTCACACCACCAGCCTCAGCAATAGCACCCTGAAAAGTATTTTCGTAACATTGCAGTTAGAAAATCAGAGAACATGTTCTTTCTCAGGAAAAATAAATGAGAAACTCAACCTTGTGCCCTTCCCCTACGGAAAGATTCCAAAGTCCTCCAGCAGCTTCTTCAGCAACTAGCCTGTTCATGGACCTTGCCAGCCTAGTTAGGATACCAATTCCTCCTTCTGCAACTTCTTTTGCAACATTTGCATTCACAGACAAGTTCGCTATCGCCTATATGATTAAGGAATTGAAATCTTTCATTAGACAAAAAGTTGAACATCAAACGAGATTGCATACTATTCAACATTGTTAGTCTCTGCATATTATTTCTGTCATGAGCATTTTCTGCTTCATACACACCGAAGAAATATATACCTTAGCTGCCTCTGACTGAAGACCTTCTCGCCAAGATTTTGCAAGGTTTAAAAGGAGGTGTACTCCGCCATCTCGCATAACTGCCTCTGCCCTTCTACAATCTATGCTAGCATTTTCATCATCAATAACTACAAAAGTTGCAAGTCCAGTTGCTGCCCTTTCTTGAACTTCCTCCTGAGAGCTCTGCATCAAACTAAGCAATATTCTTGAACCTTGCTTGAGCCAAAAATCATCCAAACCTTGTGGATTGCTCTCAGCAATACGCAAAAGTGTGTGGGATAGGATCCACTCAATCCAAGTCATTATCTCGTCTGCAATTTTATCATTCATCATTGAACTCCTCCAATCCATAAACACATCTTTTCCCTTCTTTGCATTATCAGAAAATAAAGAAGCTAGGCTTTCAAAAATGTCAGTGAAAAAGGCAAGCAGCAATTTGCCTTTGTATCTGTTAGCGGTAAAGGAAATGTCTTCTTCAAGAACTGGGCAATTCAACGCACACAAAACCTTCAAGCTGGCAGATGAGGACAACAATCTAGAAACAGCAGTTGGATCAATATCAGTTCTTGAAACATCTATACCAATCAGCTTGGGCAGGCTATGCCAAAGATGCGAAACCACATTCCACTTCATATTTGATGTCCCTGCAACTGATAGATAGCGAACTGATAGTACATTTGCCAATGCTACTTCACTGACATTCAAACAGTCCAAGAACCCCACATCAAACAAATTTGGACAATATTTAGCCAAAGCATTGATCGCATCGGCTGAAACATCCCTAATTCCAGAGAGCCAGAGTTTCTTTAATTTAGGACAGCAGAAAGCAGTTGCTTTTATAGCATCACTAGTTATCCTTTCAGAAAAATCTGGCCCAAGTTGGAGGCTTTCAAGTAGCTCATGGCGAGCCACAATCATAGAAAGAGTAGCATCTGTTATTTTCCTGCAGTAATCACCACTTATTTCATGTAAGTTCCTCGATTGTAGATGTATTAGTGCTTCAGCAGACTCTGCTCCACGAAACCTAAGCTTCTGAACATTTGCGCATCTAGAAGTCAGTGAAGCTGCCATAGCAGCATCACATTTGTGAGCACGAAGGTCCAGTGAACCCCACAAGCATGGGGAAGCACCTAGAGCCCTCCATGTCCTGCATGTTGCTGACAAGCTCGCTCGGTCACGATAATTTAGACAAGAAAACAATTGTATTACAGTGTCATCTGGCAAGCTGGTCCAATCAACATCCTCAACTCCACCAGAGGGCAAAACCCCACCCTCAATTTCAGGGTAGCTAGGCAAAACTACCGTCTCTTTACCCTTTTTTGCCACTTTACGTCTTACTCTACGACTCATATCTTGATCAGATCACGAAAAAGCCAAGCTCTTTTAACAACTTTGGACCCCAAGCACCTAATTGTATAGCCAGTGAAGGAACACAACACGTCCCATTACCACATATCCACAAAACTCAAACACCCAACAGGAGCAGCATAGAACAACAAAGCCAACACGCTTTAACCTCAAAAACCCTTATCCTTAGAGAAGTAAATGATTTGGGTATCTAAACCAAACGGGATAAAAGATTTTCAATCATTAAACAAACCAAGGCAACCAATCCCAACAACCCAATGGAACAATCCTCGGAAGTTCACAATACGGAGGAAAAATCAACAGTATTTCCAAACCTTAAAAGCAATAAAGCTGGCGTGCAAAACCCTCCAAAATCTTGAAGCTTCGGGGTTAAATCAGTTGCCCTTTGTTGAGGCTGCATTGAAGAAGAGCTAATGGGCATGAAACAAATAAAAAGCTAAAAAGAAAATAGGCACACAACAACCAGATGAAGAGTTGCAGATTGAACAATTCAGGTCTACAGATATAGAAAGAAACCCTCTAAGCACGTGTTCACTCTCTCCCCTAAGTTTTCCTTTCCTTTGTTGTTAGGCAACAGACGTAAGAGACAGAAGCAAGTTGAATCTTCGTACCTATGAAGATGAGAGGAAAAAAAGAAAATATACTAAAGTTGAAGTTAATACTTACTATAACAGCATTAAGATTGTTTATAAACACCACAGCTCTATCTAATGTAATGTCTTTATCTTCTTCGTCCGATATCAAAGTGAAATCTACCAATGTTTGGAGCGAACTTGCATTACAAGTAGTCATGATCAACGTTATTTTTTAGCCCAAAAGGGCATTTTTAACATCAAACGAAAGTCTATAAATTTTATAGATTTCAAATTTAACTCTTAACATTTTTCAAAATTATTAAATTGAACTGTAAAATTTAACAAATTTTAAACTGAAGAAAAGTTTAAGTTTGACATAACTAACCAATGTTTTAAAAACTGGACCGGATATTGAACCGATCAAATAAAAAGTTTAAGATTTTGAGATTTAGTAAACCACTATAAAACCAGTATGTAATAAATAAGAAGTAAAAATAATGTTGGATAAAATAATGAAGTTCACAAGTAATGGATAATTTGCCTAAAATGTTCAAATATTTTTTCCTTCCCTCCGTTTTTTATTTCATAATCATTAATTTTCCTCCTCTTTAGAACCCAACTTCGACAATACGAATACGTAAGTAAGAAAAAGGCAATTCTAAGATTTTTCGGAAAGTTCAAATATTTTCATTTATTTTAAGAATTAGAATTTACATTCAAATAAAATATTATGAATTTCTCAAAGTAAATTTTCGATAATAGCTTTATCTATAAGAGATGTACGTTGGGCTACATAACATGCTTTTAAGAAACAAGCTTTTAAAGTTAAAAGTGAATAAAAACTTGATAGATTGAGTTCGTTGAGTATTAATAATAAATTAGATATCCTAACCGTTAATTACCTTAACCTTATCTACTAAACTTAAAAAGTCAATATTAAGATATTTATGCATTATTATAGATAACTACTCTTTAATGTTTGCTTATTTAGGCTAAACCAAAACACTATATTTTTTATGTCAAAATATAATTTATATTTTTCACATAAATAAAAATAATTTAATGGTGGTTATTCCAGTTAAACCAAACATTTATAATTTCTTATTTTTGTTTCATATAATTAATTGATTTTCTTTTTAGGTTGTTTTTATAAAATAAGAAAATTTTAAGTTCTGCATTGTATTTTTTATAAAAGAAGAAACACTAAAAGGTAAATTGAATTAAAAAAAAGAGTGATCCATGAAAAAAGTTATGTAAGTTTGATCAAGGTTTTAAAAACCAGACCGAACCGTTTAATCTGACTGAAAAAAAGTTTAAATCGGCCAGTTTTTATACATAGAGATTATTAGGTAAAACCGAACCAAATTATTGACCAATTTAAGCTTTTTTCGATCAGACCAAATGGTTCAGCTCGATTTTAAAATCTTGTAATTAACTCTCAGTTAATTAAATATTATGTCAAGATATTACTTTTATTTTTAAATAAAAAACGAATCTCTTTCATATAATTAGTTTCTAAAATGTTAATCAAAAAGTGAGTTCTAATGTTAACTGACAATAAGGTCCAATGTTACACGTTAATCTCAGTTATCAGGTGACAATAAGATTTACCATTGTACATCTCTACAACTGGCCTTTCAAAAGCTCAAGGCTTAAAACCCTGAATTATTATTAGCCAATGTGTTAATCTTTTTCTAATGTCAATAACCAATTAGGGTTAATTGAAAAAAAATTCAAACTTTACTTAATTTTATAATTATAGTCCGAAATTTAAAATTTGGCAACTAAATGATCAAACTTATAATTTTTCAATTCTAGCCCGATATTAATGCTTCCATTACCTTTACTAATATGCTTTGTCATGTATTTTAGAAAGATTAACTATTAAGTCTCTATTTGGTAAGGTTTATATTAATAGAACTTTTGTCAGTTGAGTTTTTTCTATAAATCTTTTATGAGAAAAACTTTTCTAAGAAGTCAGTTAACTATTTGGTTGGTATTTAAAAAAACTTTTTAAAAAGAAGTTCATACAATAGACTGTTTAGCAACATAAAAATAAAAAGTTTTTTTAATTTTAGCTATATTTTATTTTGTAATAAAATTATTTATGCATATAAATATTATTTAAAGTATATTAAACAATATATAAAGCACAATATATTAATTATTATATAATTTTAATCATAAATGAAAATATATCTAACCAAATCTTTTACATAGATTATAACATAAGTAAAAATAATATAAAAACATATAAAAAAGCTAAATAATAGTATACAAATCTCAAAATAAATGTAAAGATGAGATTGTTGGTATTATGGAAATTATGTGTAAAACATAAAGATAAAAGGGACTAAAAATAGGCTCATTAATCGATCTAAAAAATTAACCTAAAAAGGTGCTTTTGGTGATGTTGTCGCCTGCAACCAAATAAAAAGATTTTCACTCCCGTTAAAACAAATTAATGTAGTAGCGATAAGCGGATATTGTTCCCACGAGAAATTTTACGATTATGGAAATTACGAATTCAAACGGCACAAATACTGAAAATAATAAAAAGGGGGTTTTGTTATTCACGGCAATGACAATAAAAATCACAAGGAAAAATAGCAAATTGAAATAATAATTAAATCTGAAAATTCAATAGGAAAAATACCTTGATTTCGGGTCACCGATGTTACCATGCTATTATGGATCCTTGACATAAAATTGCAATTATTAATGAACATTCATTGGGTGAAGTTTCTCTTAAAGGTAATGTCTAGAAACATGTATCCTAGCAATCTTATTAAGCAATAACCTAGATACGATCATAGGTAAAATTGATTAATAGCATTAAGAATCAAGAACCAATGACAAGTGATAAACATGTACGACATGTAATCGATCAAGTGGATATTTCCTTAGAATTTTCCGACTCTAACGTAGAGAGGTTAATTCTAATTGCTACTTATGGTTACCGAAATTGAACGTCAGATTCCGTTAACCTAGCGTTTGAATCAATTAATCTCTAGTTGCGCACCTAGAAACTAACAAATTCAATTAAAAAGACATATCTGAAAATACCCAATGTTTATCAACAATCATAAAACATATATGAATTATCTCACCATAATAACATGTAACATGGATCCCTCAACCAAGATAAGAAAATTTAACTACTCATACTTGAATTAAAATCAAAAGAAATAACAAATCCATACGTCTCCATACCTGATTCTTTAAAAGAAAGCTATGAAAATCCTATCTAAAAAGTGCAGAAAACGTGAACAAGAAAAGTAATAAGGTGCGGCAGCCTAACTCTTAACCTAAACCTACGATAACACTACTTGAAAAGTGCAAAAAACGTGAACAAAAAAGCCAGAAAAACTGAAGGTGCGGCAGCCAAAAAGAAAAATACACCATCCCCTCTTTTGCCCTAACACATGTGTATATATACGACAATCACCCCCTCTTCCTATTTGATGTGAATCTCCTCCTTGTCTTCTCTTGATTTTGTCCAGATTAAGTATACTTCTAATCTCGGTGGAAGACTTCTTGAAAAGAGGGCAAGAGAATCTTTAAAGATTGTGTTTTAATTGGACTCCTATTCTGGAATTTCTGCAGACTTCAGATTCCATCC
>JANIJH010000004.1:1361845-1375529 GCA_024520975.1 Erythroxylum areolatum
CAATCTTATCCAAACTAATATGACCAAGTGTCATGGCTCAACATGCAACTCCATGTACAAAAATCAACAAAAACCAATCGCATAAACCAACAATATGCACAAAAATTGAAATCAAAAGTCTCAATTCCTCCCCCACACCTAAACCAACATTGCCCTCAATGTCAAAAAAGTATAAAAATAAAGGAAAAGAGGTAAAGAAAGCTTCTTTGTTTGGCGAGGTCGAGATCAAAGTGTTGGCGGGTGTGATGGTTGAAAGCCTTCATACACCCAATAGGCCATCAAATTGGCCTCCATACGGTGCATGGACCGTTCGAGTCGGCTCAGGCGAGCATCCAGGTCGGCATTGTGTTGTGACGGGACAACAGGGTCCACCGGTGGTTGATTGGTGGTGCAACTGGTGGTATTCAACAACGTTCGGTGGAAGTTCGTGTGCTTGGGAATGTAGTCGGTTTGGGAAGGGTGAAAGCGATGCGACCGTGGCTAAGATCGACAATTCTCATCCTGCATAAACAGTCTAAATCCAATGGCTATGGGTAAATTGGACGGTCGTAGAGATGCTCGAATTTTTCAGTGTCTTCCGGTAACACGAATGAAGTGCATCCCGCTGTTCTGGTGGTCAATTGGGTCCAGGCTGCCACCTCCTTTCCTCTTCTGGACCGAAGGCGTGTTGTTGGAGGTGGGTGCATTGGCGTCGGCTAAGAGTGTTGTTGTGGTGTATCGACATTGACAACTGGCCGAGTGGAAGAGGGAAGTCGTCGGGCATCATCCTTTATCCTTGGCATTGTTCCAGACTTAAAGACTGACCTGCACAATCAAGGTTAGGGCACACGAAAATAATAGCAGAGGGAAGAAGGCTGGGTTATGAGATGAACAAGAGGATTGTCGTGGGTTTGGAATAAATGGACAGATTCGAGGTAATGGGGGTGTGAAATTGATGGTTGAGAATGCAAGGAAGGTCAGCAATTTGAGGGAAGAATATGGGCTGTAGTCGGTGGTGATGGATTCGGGGGATGAGTGTTTTGAAATCAATTGGGGTAAGATGGATGGGTTGCCGTGAATGGTTGATCGATGGAAGGAGGGTGATTCTGGAATAACAATAGGGAATGTGATAGGTGAAAGAAAATCGACAGGAGGTAAGAATGGGTTGAGTTCGGTACTGAAATTGGGGGATTTACGTGAATGGGAGCTAGGAAGCTAAGGGGCTAAGGAAAGGAAGAAGGAAGGAGAATCGAAAACAATGAAAGGGGGAAAGAAAAATCTGGGAAAATTTTGGGGGGAAACTAAAAAAAAGGGGGGACGGTAATGTGAGTGCTGTCGTTTTTCAAGTTTTTTTTAAGAAAAGGGGAAATAAAAATCATCATGTAAGAAAAATAACAATAAAGAAAAAAATAACAATAAATTGAAATGCCTAACTAAATAATGAAAATAAAACTAAGAAGGAATTTTAAAAAATGACAAACCTGAACACTTTACGGGTTGCCCCGAACATGCTTCTTTAAAGTCGTTAGCTGGACCTATGCCATAACTTACCAATTTAGAGATAGGTTGGCTGTGTCAACGCAATTTCGTCAACCTGTTCAATTGGCAAATTTTCATAATATGGCTTGAGAAGGTGTCCGTTGACCTTGAAAACTTTAGAAGTATCAATGCTCTAAATTTCTACCGCACCATGAGAAAAAAACGTTAGTAACAATAAACGGGCCAAGCCAACGAGATCGTAATTTTCCTGGGAATAACTTAAGCTTTGAATGATAAAGAAGAACTTTTTGGCCAATAGAAAACTGTTTCCTAGAAATCATTCTATCATGAAAAGCCTTAGTTTTTTCCTTGTAAATTTTTGAATTTTCATATGCCTCATTACAAATCTTCTCTAATTCTTGCAATTGCAATTTCCTACTAATGCTTACCTTCAATTGATCCATGTTCAAGTACTTCACGGCCCAATAAACGCGATGTTCAATTTCCATAGGTAAATGACAAGGCTTACCGAAAACTAACCTATAAGGCGACATACCTATAAGAGTTTTGTATGCAGTCCAGTAGGCCCACAAAGTATCATCCAGTCGAAAACTCTAATCCTTTCAGTTTGGGTTGACCACTTTTTCTAGTATGGACTTGATTTCCCTGTTGGATACCTCAGTTTGGCCACTGGTTTATGCGGATGGTAGGCGATAGAGATTCGATGTGTAATACCACATCTTTTCATCAATGCTTCGAAAATCTTGTTGCAAAAATGCATTCCTCGGTCGCTAATGATGGCTCGAGGCATTCCAAACCTAACAAAAATATTTGATTTAACAAAATCAATTACCGTTTTAGCATCATCAGATATAGTAGCCTTAGCTTCAACCCACTTAGAAACATAGTCTACCGCCAATAGGATGTAATTCTTACCAAACGAGGAAGGGAACGGTCCCATAAAGTCTATTCTCCGAACATCAAAAATCTCACATACCAGAATGTTAGTCAATGGCATTTGATTCTTGGACCCCAAGTTACCTGTTCTTTAACAACGATCATAAGACTTGTAAAACATGTAAGAGTCATAAAATAACTTAGGCCAAAACAGTCCACATTCTAAAATTTTTCGAGCAGTTCGTTTGGGACCGAAATGTCCCCCACACACAGCTGAATGACAAAATTGTAAAATAGATGAAATTTCCTCCCCTGTGACACAACTCCTAACAATCTGATTAGCACAACATTTCCATAGGTAAGGTTCATCCCACACATAATACTTAGCCTCTCGCTTGATTTTATCTTTTTCGGCTCTAGATAGATCAGTAGGTAAAGACTTAGTTACTAAGAAGTTTACTATGTCCGCATACCAAGGGGTTACCTGTTGAACTGCAAAAAGGCTCTCATCCAAAAATTTGTCATGAAGGACATCAGGCATGGTGTTTGATGTAATTCGGCTTAAGTGATCGACCACCAGATTCTCTGCTCCTTTCTTATCGCGAATTTCCAAATCAAATTCTTGAATCAATAATATCCAGCGAATCAATCTTGGATTGGCTTCTTTCTTGTTCACCAAGTACCTTAGCGCGGCATGATCGGAGTAGATGATCACCTTGGTCCCCAGCAGATATGACCGAAACTTTTCCAAGCCAAAGACGACCGCTAGAAACTCCTTCTCTGTTGTGGAATAATTTTTCTGGGCATCATTAAGTGTCTTAGAAGCATAATAAATAACATGAGGTACCTTATCCACTTTTTGTCCCAGCACAACGCCTATGGCATAATCCGATGCGTCACACATCAATTCGAAAGGTATGTCCCAATATGGTGGTTGAATAACCGGTGCTGTAGTGAGACGCTCCTTTAGCTCGTTGAACGCGCTTCGACATTGTTCATCAAAATCGAATTTCACATCTTTTTGGAGCAATTGACACATGGGTTGTGCAATTTTGGAGAAATCCTTGATGAATCGTCAATAAAAACCTGCATGAACAAGAAAAGAATGAACTTCCTGCACATTCGAGGGGTAAGACAAAGATCTAATAACATCTATCTTGGCTTTATCGACTTCAATTCTTTTTGACGAAACGGTATGGCCCAAAATAATGCCTTGATTAACCATAAAGTGACACTTTTCATAATTTAAAATCAAATTAGTTTCAATGCAACGTTTGAGCACTTTTTCAAGGTTAATGATGCATGCTTCAAAAGATTCTCCATATACCGTGAAATCGTCCATAAAAATTTTCATGCAATTTTCCACTAAATTTGAGAAAATACTTACCATACACCGTTGGAATGTCGCTAGTGCGTTGCACAATCCGAACGGCATTCGTCGGTAAGCAAAGGTACCGAATGGGCATGTGAAGGTCGTCTTTTCCTGATCCCGTGGTGCCACCAAAATCTGATGATATCCTGAATAACCATTTAGACAATAATAGTGAGATTTTACAGCTAGTCTTTCAAGCATCTGATCAATAAAAGGAAGCGGAAAGTGATCTTTTCTAGTAACTGAATTAAGCTTCCTATAATCTTTGCATACTCTCCAACCATTTTGAACATGAGACGGAATTAACTCACCATTGCTGTTTTCAATTACCGTAACACCAGTTTTCTTTGGTACGACCTGTACCAGACTTACCCTCTTACTATCCGAAATCGGATAAATTATGCCTGCGTCAAGAAGCTTTAAAATTTCTTTCTTTACCACTTCCATCATGGGTGGGTTTAGACGACGCTGTGGTTGCCTTACCTCTTTCACCTCGTCTTCCATCAAAATTCGGTGCATGCATATAGTGGGGCTAATTCCTTTCAAATCAGCTATTGTCCAACCGAAAGCTTCTTTATGCGCCTTCAAAACATTGATAAGCTGGCTTTCGTACACATCCAAAAGTTGATTAGAAATAATCAAAGGCAAAGTATTTTACTCACCTAAAAAGATGTATTTAAGGTGACTACGTAAGCTTTTTAATTCTATTGTTGGTGGACTGATTAATGAGGGCAGCAACTTGTCTACTCCTTGGGAAGTATCCATGGACGTGAGTTGCTGGAGGAATGATGGTGTGGTCTCCTTGAATTTGTGAAATAATGCTTCCTCCTTGTTATCAAGCACCACCGAATCCTCATTCCCATTCCACTATGACGTTTCTGCCTTGAATTATCTAGATAACGTGAATTGCTCCTTGGCTGGCCAATGTTGTGCGTTATTTACGTTCTCCCTTAAGTCTTCAAATGACGCAAACTCCTCATCCCCTTGTGAACATAACGCATTCTGCTTGCTGCCTTCAATTGTTGCAGATTCTTCACACCCATGCCCAATTGACACATTCTCCACTAATTCCACGTCATTTGTGATTTCCAAACTCCAATTTTCCTGCATCCATGTATCAATGAAATCTACAGAGACAACAGATTGCTCATCATCTGGAATTTTCATGGTGTTATAAATATTGAATTTAATTAAGTCACCATAGAATTCCATAGTTAAAGATCCATCATGAACATCTATTTTGGTCCTAGTTGCTTTCAAAAACGGCCTTCTGAATAAAATCGGAGTGGAGGAGGGTGTGTCATCTGTGCCCATCTGCAAAATATAAAAATCAGCCGAAAAAAGCATGTTTTCCACTTGAACCAATATGTCCTCTAACAAACCTTTCGGGTAAGCGTTTGATCGATCCGCTAATTGAATTACTACGTTAGTTTCTTTAAGAGGCCCAACATTCAGAGATTTATACACATCATATGGCATGACATTAATGGACGCACCTAAATCCAACATAGCTCTTTCAATTCGCAAATTACCAATTTGGCACGGGATAGTAAACATACCTGGATCTTGGCATTTCGGTGGAAGCTTTTTCTTTTGCAAGATGGCTGAAACGTTTTCGCCTAATTGAACCTTCTCATCGAATTTCAATTTCCTCTTTGACGTACAGAGCTCCTTAAGGAATTTAGCATATCTCGAAATTTGTTTAATTGCATCAAGAAGAGGAATATTTACCTGGACCTTTCGGAAAGTTTCCAAAATCTCCTTTTCTTGCTCTTCCTTCTTCGCTTTTGCTAATCGACTTGGAAAAGGAGGTGGGAGTACCTTGTTGATCACGACTTTCTGCGTCTCTTCAGGTAAGTGTGTTATTTCTTCCTCTATTTCTCGTTTGGAAGCTTTTGGAATTGATTCCGGTAGTTCTTTTCCACTTCGCAATGTGATCGCCTTTGCGCTTTGTCTAGGATTTACCTCTGGTTGTGCTGAAAAATTACCTGAATTTCGCGCTTCTAGTCGGTTAACAGCAGTTGCAATTTGACTTAATTGATTCTCAAAATTCCTTTGTTGATTTTCCAAATTCTGAATACTTGGTTCCGTAGTCCGCTGAAACGTCAAAATATTCGTGGTCAAAGTTTGTAACATATCTTCCAAAGAAGACGTACCTTCGACAGTTGACGTCATATTTGGATTCTGACGCGACACGAATGATGGTCTATATGGCTGAAAATTCGTGGATGATTGTTGCCCTTGAGGATTCCCATATCACAAGTTCTTATGATCGTGCCATCCCGGATTATAAGTATTGGAGAATGGGTCGTACTTCCTTTGATTTGGCCCATTAAATCCACCGATAGCATTCACCTGTTCAGCATTGTCTTCCTACAAAATCGGACATGAATCAGTAGCATGTCCTAACATAGAACAAATTCCACATATCTTAGCTTCTTCTTTTCTTGCGACCGCTAACTGTCGCACCAAAGAAGTGAGGTCATCCAATCTCTTTTCTACCGAGGTCGCGCTAACTTCATTCACGTCCTTTGACCCATGCCCTGTACGGATTCCGAACTGTTGCGTGTTGGAAGCCATGTTTGCGATCAATTCTCTAGCGGCCACTGGCATTTTGTCGACTAAAGCACCACCGCTTGCAGCGTCAATCATGCTCCTGTCAGAAAGCAAAAGTCCCTCATAAAAATATTGAATTAATAACTGTTCGGTTATCTGGTGGTGTGGACAGCTAGCGCATAATTTCTTAAATCTTTCCCAATATTCGTAGAGTGTTTCTCCCGTATGATGGCGAATTCCGCAAATCTCCTTCCGAATATTGGTTGCTCTTGATGCTGAAAAATATTTTTCAAAGAAAAGTCTCTTCATCTCAGCCCACGTCTACACGTTCTCCCCCGCTGAATAGTATAGCAAATCTTGCGCATCATCTTTAAGAGAAAACAGAAAAGCTCTCAGCTTAATCTGTTCTTCTGTCACATTAGTCGGTTTCATACCCATACAAACTACATCAAATTCCTTCAATTGCTTGTATGGATCTTCTCCCGGTAAACCCCTGAAAATAGGCAATAAGTGAATCAGTCTAGATTTTAATTTAAAAGTATTATTATCACCTAAATTTGGAAAATTGATGCAATGGGGTTGTTGCGCGTCAGTTGGCGCGGCTAATTCGCGAAGAGTGAGGTTGGCAGCTATCCTATCCATCTTTTGCATCTCTTTCCACTGTTTGGTCTATTTCCGCAGTCTTTTTGCTGTCTTTTCGATCTCAGGATTATACTGCAAATTATCTTATTGGTTTGAACGCGTAACGTACATAAACCGTCAAAACTCCCCGGTAATGGCGCCAAAATTTGGTGATGCTGTCGCCTGCAACCAAATATAAAAGATTTTCACTCCCGTTAAAATAAATTAATGTAGTAGCGGTAAGCGAATATTGTTTCCACGAGAAATTTTACGATTATGGAAATTACGAATTCAAACGGCACAAATAACGAAAAGAGGGCAAGAGAATCTTTAAAGATTGTGTTTTAATTGGACTCCTATTTTGGAATTTCTGCAGACTTCAGATTTCATCCTTAAGCGTGCCCACGTCTAATCTCTGAATTTCGGCCAGATTGAAAATTTCAGATTTCTTTCCTTCTTTTTCATCTTTTTGATCATTTTTCATCTTTAGAATGCTGAAAACCATCTGTACCCAATCAATAAGCAATTTCATCATTTTCGGATAATAATTTTTACCCTCAACGAAAATTAAGTCCAAAATATATGCAAATTATATGACTTAACAGTTTTTTTGAGAAGATCCAAATTTGAGTTTTTTAAAAAGTTGTATTTTGACTATCAAAAAAATCACATATATTAAATAAGTATTTTTTATTTTTACAGCTAAACACTCATTTTTCTTAAAAATAGCTTTTGTGGTGGAGAAAAGTATCTATTGACTTCTTAAAAGCTCATTCAAATAGGTTCTAAATCACGTCAACCAAAAGTAACATAAATGGTGAAGATTAATGAAACAATTTCATTTAATGATATAATTAAAACGAGGTTATTTCAACAAAATTAAATCCCTTAATCAATCTATTCCCTCTCAAACGCTTCAAGTTGTTCCCTTTGTTCAATCCCTATTTGATTTCAGTTTATTCTCCAAACGTTATTAATAAGTTAAACGTCTTAAATTATATATTGTATAAAATCAAGAATAAACTTAATTCAAATAATTGTTAAGAGTTCTTAATATTAATACAACTTCACTTTCTAAAATTAGAAGGTTGAAAAATTAGGAGAACTAAAATACAAGACTTTCATGCTTTGCAGCTATGAAGCATAATCAGAAGTTCTACAATTATTTCATAAAACATACCAAATTTGGGTTGAACCTATTAAACCCGACTTTAAAGTTTAACCAACTGTTAAATTAAGTTTTATTCACTAAATTTAAATTATATTATATTCAAATTTAAATAGTAATTATATTTAAGATTTTAAATAAGTTGTGGGAGATTCAATCCCAAAACCTATAAATAACGGTATTAGGGATAATTACCGGCCTGACTTGACCTAATTCTTTAAAAATAAGATTGATAATAATATTATTTTTAAAATTTAAAAATTAAAAAGAAAGTTCATCTTACTAAAATGAGTTGAGCTCAATAGTTTTAAACCGGATGAGACTAGGGTGAACTTCATCATGATCATTATCATTACATTCATTCCGAAGTTTTGTAATAAAACAGAATCTGAAAAATTCTGATAATATACAACCTTACCCTTATATAATAGAGATGTTATTTTCAGTACTCGCCAAGCCTTTAAATATCTTATGTTAACTCATTGATTTGTTGTACATAACAAACACCACGAGTTAACTCAATGACGTGTTTGTTAATTGCTAAGCATCTTGATTAAACAATAAGTTCCACCAAATGAACCTTGGTTGCTTTAGTGTCTAGATACATCCATTAGCTATGGCTGCAAAATCTGAGGATGATGATAAAAGAGCCAGAAATTTAATCACATGGGTGGTAAACGATGATGACATGGCACCAAACGCTGTCGTCTGGAGGATCTTCATCACCAGTAGAATCATTGGAAAGCATTAATACATGTCGGACAGAGAGGCTTTGAGTCCGAGGTTGAAGACACAAAGCCCGAGTTTGATGGGAGGTCAAAGCCTTGAAAATTATGGTTCTTCTTCTTCTTCTTCCTGGTACTCTCGCTTTTGGTCCTCAGCTCGCAGAACTAAGCCTTTGACCTCTGCTTTTGACGACGTCGTTGCCAGAGCTCCGTCCTCCGATGGGCTTGTTCGTCGCCTCAGCCTCCTCGATCTCATCTTACTGGGTGTCGGAGCTTCCATCGGCGCCGGCATCTTCGTTGTTACCGGAACCGTTGCTCACGATGCTGGACCCGGTTTGATCTCTGTTTTTGAGACTCATAAACGTTTATGGCCTAGAATTGTAGAACTTTTACTTTTTATTGCTACGAAAATTTCGTTGTACTGTAAACATTTTCAGGCGTTACAGGGCTTGAACTAAGTGGAAGTTCTCAACTTTGAATTAGCTATGCACTTATTTGAAATGGGTCGGTCGATTTCGAATGAACGTCTCTGTTTTTGGTGAACATTGTGTTCATGGTTTCAATGTTGGCGACTGAATTCGGTATCTTGTGACATTAAAATGCAGGAGTGACAATTAGTTTCATTATCGCCGGAGTGTCATGCATGTTGAATGCACTGTGCTATGCAGAGCTGGCTTCTCGATTTCCTGCTGTTGTGGGGGGAGCATATTTGTATACTTATACAGCTTTTAATGAAATCATAGCTTTCCTTGTTTTTGGGCAGTTGATGCTTGATTACCACATTGGGGCAGCTAGTATAGCAAGAAGTTTAGCGAGTTATGTTGCCACACTTCTAGAGCTGTTTCCCCTTTTCAAAGATCACATCCCAAGCTGGCTCGGCCATGGCGGTGAAGAGTTCTTGGGAGGAATCCTTTCTATTAACATTCTAGCACCAATTCTCCTTACTCTTTTGACTATAGTTCTGTGTTGGGGTGTTGGAGAATCTTCTATTGCGAATGCATTCATGACCGTGACAAAGGTTCTCTATCCTACCTATGGCTTTCCAGTTTTCAATAGGGATAAGTAGAAATGCACATATATACACAGATAAGGGGCAATCAAATCTTCAAAGCATCAATAACTTATACCCTACTATGAGAAAAGTAGTTTGTTATTCTATGGTCTGCAGTTGCACCTTGTGCTCCTTATTGCGTTTTTTCACCGCTTCCTTTGTTCTGTTGCCATGGTTTTTGAGTTACTTCTTGATACTGAATCAAATGTTTTAAATTAGATATCATTCTTAACGTATGTGTCAACTAAAACTGCTAAGTTACTTGACTCCCCTGCAGATTATCATTGTTATCATTGTCATCTTCGTCGGGGTCTTTAAGGTTGATGTTTCAAATTGGACACCTTTTGCTCCACATGGTGTTAAATCCATATTGACTGGAGCTACTGTTGTATTTTTTGCTTATGTTGGATTTGATGCAGTTGCAAATTCTGCTGAAGAATCAAAGAGACCACAGGTATCTTGTATAGATTTAGGTGCTAATTGTATAGTTTTTCTAAATCTATTTACAATCTTTTTGAAGCAATATCAGTCATTGCTTACTGACTTAAAAACTGTAATATTATGGTATTCAGCGTGATTTACCACTAGGCATCGTTGGAAGCCTTTCCGTTTGTATTGCCCTGTATATTGGAGTCTGTTTAGTAATCACTGGGATGGTACCCTACTATCTTCTTGGAGAAGATGCTCCTTTGGCTGAAGCTTTTACGGAAAAAGGCTTGAAGTTTGTGTCTGTTCTAATTAGCATAGGCGCTGTGGCGGGACTCACAACGACCCTTTTAGTTGGTCTCTATGTTCAGGTGAATACGATTTATGTTGTTGCATAGTTGACTTGCTTCAAAACATCTTTGTATGAGTTTGTAACAAAAAAATTTTATGAGCAGTCTCGATTGTATCTGGGGCTTGGAAGGGACGGTTTACTACCTTCAATATTTGCTAAAGTGCACCCAATCCGCCACACTCCTATTCACTCTCAGGTCTGGGTTGGCATTGTCGCGGGCCTTATGGCAGGGCTGTTTAATGTGCACGTGCTTTCCCACATTCTTTCTGTTGGTTCATTGGTATGTCATCCTATTCTCTCTATCAAAAACCCAAAATATGTACTCCTGCTTAGATCATTTCTAAAATGGTTTAGGTTGCAGTAGCTGTGCTCAGTTTTGGCAGGAATGTTTGGTATTTCAAATGGCATGCTATGGGTGTGCCAACATGCGCTTGTGATATTGATAGAATCTTGTTGCCTGGTGTTGAGATTGTCCTCACAATTTAAAACTCACTAGGGATCTTCGTCATGTTAAATCTTTTGCAGACAAGCTATTCTGTTGTTTCAGCATGTGTTGTAACTCTTCGCTGGAAGGATAAATCAGGGACTGAATTTTCGTCACGATGGTTTCGTGCCTGGGATGAGGGTGTCATTTGTCTCATTGCAGTTGCCTTCTGTGGCTTCGGTGCTGGACTTATTTTCCGTTACAGTGTCTCATTTATTCTTCTAATTGTAGCATTTGTTTTAGCTATAATTGCCACTGCTGCTCTCTACCTTCGTCATGTAAGTCCTACTTATCCATGCATGGCATGCAACTCCTTTGTGATTGCTTTAGATCTGTTATTCATATAAAGTTCTAATAAGGTCAATCCAAGATCTTGATAGTATGTTTTGTTTAGAAGTTTTAACTTGAAATTTGCACTTGATTGATTGTACTCTCTACAGGGATGCTGACCCTTTTTTACAAATTCATAACTAATATTCTTCTTCATTCCCTCTTTCACCATTCTTTTTTCTCAGTCCTATGAAGAAGCCAGAGGATTTTCTTGCCCTGGGGTTCCTGTTGTGCCAACCATTAGCATCTTCGTCAACATGTTTTTATTTGCTCAGGTGAGTTTTCTGGAATACCGGTTCCGTCTTTCCTATCACTAAGACATGCTAAAGTCAGCTGGTCAATCATGTTCCTTTTCCTGCTTCTCTTGTTAATCTTCTTTTTACAGTTGCACTATGAAGCATGGATACGATTTGTGATCCTCAGCATTATCATGGTTGGTGTATACGCATTATACGGGCAGCATCATGCCAAGCCGAATTCTAATGAGACAATTATTTATCAGAGAGCTCCTCAAGAAGCAACTCGATAGTTGGGACGGGAAGGAATACCAATGATATCAGTACTTGGTGCTAAGGAATACCAATGATATCAGTACTTGGTGCTAAGGAATACCAATGATATCAATAAAGCTTCGTGCTGAGGATTTATGTCCTGTATTTGTCACATGTATATATCTGTATCAATCACAATTGTTGTATGGTAGAAGATGATTCAGTAGTTCTGGACTGGAATCTATCAGTGTGTACATATGGTTAGTTTTTCCTTGAAAGCGACATAAATAGAGACCTTAAGAAAACCTATTCTTATTCATAAGAATTTGCCCGTACATCTCCTTGTGCAAGAACTTTACATCTCATTCAGGCTTATATAGAAAATGTTGCTACGATGGTTCTTTCACTGAACTTCCATCCAATATCATTCTCTAGTAGAATTGATGGATATGAAAACTATAAACTTACAATATCAACTTAATTGTTTATGCATTACAGGGAGTTAGCAGAATGTCAATAATATTAAGGAGGAAAAGATGAATTACAATTTCAACTTCGTACCTAAGTTAGTGCATAATATCTTGTATCTGCGTAAAACTTTTGATCTTTCCAGGGATGCCACTTTTTGAAGCTTAATCTGCTCTCTGAACTTGGCTATGGACTCACCAGCCTTTTTATCGATTTCATCAGATTCATTGATGTGTTGGTTGCGAGCCACAGCAACTTCATCTTTAAATTTACGAGTTTCAATCCTGGTGTATTCCTCTCATTGTACAACATTTTCATAACATTCCATTTCTTTCTTCCTGTACTTTTCAAATGATGGCTTTGGTGTGTGAAACTGAGCATCACGATTCTTCAGTTTGGTCCTACTGCAAATTGATCATGTTTTCCTTCTTCCATTTCATCTGTCCAAGTTTTCATAACCTTTTCTTCATCAATTGTTCTGCCAATTCGCTTCTTCAAACGATTTCTACTGTTTAAATGAACTGTCGTTATCCTATAACCCCGAGATCGTATTTATAAATCAAATATTATTAAATTTGAATTAAATTAATAATTTATATTTCACACGACATGAAGCATGGATACGATTTGTGATCCTCAGCATTATCATGGTTGGTGTATACGCATTATACTGGCAGCATCATGCCAAGCCGAATTCTAATGAGACAATTGTTTATCAGAGAGCTCCTCAAGAAGCAACTCCATAGTTTGCACAGGACGGAATGCCAGTGATATCAATAAAGCTTCGTACTGAGTATTTATGTCTTGTCACAGGTATATATTTGCATCAATCACAGTTGTTGCCAAGTAGAAGATGATTCAGTAGTTCTGGACTGTCAATCTATCAATCAGTGTGTACATATGGTTAGTGAAACTAACAGAAATAGAGACCTTTGAGAAAACCTAATCTTAATTCTCAAGAAGTTGCCCGCGCATCTCCCTGTGTAAGAACTAAGAACTCTACATCTCATTCAGGCTTATATGGGAAATGTTGCTAAGATAGTTCTTTCACTAGGCGCTCTACAGGATACAGAATCGTTACTTTTGTGCCTCTAAACTTCCAATATCGTTCTCTAGTGGAGTTGATGGATAGGAAAATTATAAACTTGCAATATCAACTTAAATATGCATTACAGGGAGTTAAAACGGAATGTCTATGATACTTTACAGGAGGAAAAGACAAATAACAATTTCAACTTCATACCAAAGTTAATGCATGGTATCTTGTATTTCACCTGAAATGGTT
>JANIJH010000004.1:1382774-1394414 GCA_024520975.1 Erythroxylum areolatum
CTTGTGATATGGATTCCAGACGGGAGGTCCGATGATTCTGATCATTGATTGCGAATTATTGAAGTGTTATAGGTATATATTTGTGTTGTTTATGTTGGGATTCCAGATAGGAGGTTCGATAAATTGTGTATATTGGTTTGGTATATAGAAGTGAGTTTAAAACCATTTGCAGGTTTTTGGGTTTTTTAAAATACAGTTGTTATGCTGCCCAATTCTTGTTCAAATATAGATTGAATAAAGAGAAAAGGAATGAATAATATGAAAAAAGATATATGTTTTTGTTTTAAAAGATGAGAAATGATGAAATGAATTAGACGAATCTTATAAATTGAGTTTGATTGAGGATAAATTTCCAAATGGGAAATTAAGTTACTTTGTATGAAATGGATTAAGGAATGAAAAAGAAGAAAAAAAAAATATACCGGGTTTCGGATCGGTTTAGTCTAAGGTTTCCAACGCTAATTTGGTTTTCCTAAGTTTTTGCGATTCTAGGAAGTCGGAAAATTTGTTTCAGTTCGATTGAACCGTTTGGTTTGTATGCTTTGATCTGATTAGATTCGTATTCGATTCGTTTCTGATATGTTTTCACCTTATGTTTTCGCTTCGGATTCTTTCGCTCTTTCGGTTTGTTTATGTTCCGTTCTTTCGAATTTGCTTTTTCTTTTGATTTCGCTTTTCGCCACTTTGTTTTCTGATTTGTGCTTTTGTTTTCTGTTCGTTTTCTGGTTGGGGTCCGGTTCCAAAATTGGGTCCCAATACAACCATATCAGAAAAAATAGCCATCATGCAACATTAAAGTGTACCAGGAGCATTGCAAAGACCAAAAGACATGCGCCTAAATGCAAATGTGCTAGAAGGACTAGTAAGTGTGGTATTTACTTGATCTTCAGGTGCTATGGCTAATTGGTTATACCCCGAGTACCCATCTAAAAAGCAGTAAAATGCATATCCAACAAATCTATCCAATATATGATCTATAAAAGGAAAAAGGAAAATGGTCCTTCCTAGTGGCTTTGTTCAACCTCCTATAATCCCTCCAAACCCTCCATCTAGTGATTGTCTTAGTGGAAATAGTCTCATTATTGTCATCTTTAACTATAGTGAATCCACCTCTTTTAGGAAATTGGGTAAATGATTCTAGCCTTAAACCAATTCTGAATTTCGTTCCTAACCACCTCCTTCATGGCTGGGTTCAATCTTCTTTGGGATTCAATGCTAGGGGTGAATGACTCCTCCATTAGAATTTTATGCATTACAATAGAAGGACTAATTCCCTTAATGTCTGAAATTGACCAACCCAATGCATTTTTTAACTCCCTTAACACCCTAAGCAATTTTTCTTCTTGTAAATGAGTTAATGAAGATGAAATAATGATAGGAAAAGTTTCCAAGAATGCATATTTCAAATTTTCCGGCAAGGGTTTTAAATTAATCAATGGATGCACATCTTTCACATCAACATTAGTCACAAAAAATAAAGGCTCAGTTTGATCAAAAATTTTCAAACATTCAAAAGAATCCAATACCATCATAAAACAAGCATCATCATCATCATCATCCATAGCATCTTTTATAAACATACCTTCTAAACATGTCAATAATGGGTCTTTAGATATAAGGGAAGGAAAAGATGTTACCACACAAGGTGATATGACATCCACTCGGTTGCAAGTCAGTGTATCACTTGGATGGTTGAGCGATTTGTATATGTTAAACTTTATCTTCTCACCATTTACATGCAAGGTTAGTTTCCTTTGTTGCATATCAATCACTACACCTTTGGTAGCCAAGAGTGGTTGCCCAAGTATGATCGAGATCTCCTTATCTTCTTCCACGTCAAGCACCACAAAGTCTGTAGGGAGAATAAATTTTTCAACACGAACAAGAACATCTTCTATAATGCCTCGAGGATAAGTGAGAGAATGGTTGATTAGTTGGAGGCAAATTGTTGATGACTTGACTTCTCCTAATCCTAACTTTTGGAAGATGGAAAGAGGCATGAGATTTATGATTGCCCCCAAATCACAAAGCACTTTACCAAAATATGTGTTGTCGATCTCACACGGAATTGTGAAGCTTCCAAGATCTTTCAGTTTCTTTGATAACTTTCTTTACAAGACTGCACTACACTTCTCGATCATCAATACTGTCTCATAGTCTCCAAATTTCCTCTTTTTGGTAACAATGTCCTTGATAAATTTGGCGTCCCTTGAAAAATTTGACGTAATTCAATCAAGGGAATGTTTATCTCAAGTTTCTTAAAGACTTTAAGGAAATTTACAAATTGATCATCGATTTTCTTCCGTTGAAATCTTTGAGGATATGGCAACTTGGGGATGATTTTTTTTGTAGTTCCCTTCTAGTTTCCTCTCTGAACTAACTTTCTTCACAACTTATGTAGGTGCACTTGCTTGTTCATAAGTATTCTTTCCTTTGTTATCATTGGACTGAATGGAGCTTTTTTCTTTAGGTTTCACCTCTTCCAATTCTTTTCCACTTCGTAGAATGATCGCCTTGCACTGCTCTCTTAGGTTAGTTTCAGTATTACTTGGAAATGTCATCCGATTCAAATTTCCAACAACATTTGCAAGTTCGCCTAATTGAACTTCCAAACCCTTTACTGAAGTCCCAATACTGGTTACTTGCATCTTTAACTCATCTATCTCCTTCTCATTCTCGTCAAAATAGTTTCCTGTCTTAGTTACAAAAGTACCAATCACTTCTTCCAAGGAGGGTCTCTGTTCCACTGGTGGTGGTCCATATCTAGGTGGGTGGGGCATTTTCCTTTGAATACTATAGTTATATTGCTCCTTAGAGTTTTAGCCTTGACCATATTGATTTCCCATTGGTTGTGACTTAAATCCTAAGTTCCTTTGGTTAAAAAACTGGGCTTGTTCCACCCCCTCATCATTGTTGTAGAATGAATGACTAGTAGCTGCCACTTGCTCATTCTGTCTTTCTTTTGACATGAATTTTGAAAATTGATTAGATAGGACCACCAATTGAGCAGATAATTGAGTTACTTAGTCCACTTCTAAAATTCCTCTCTTTTTATTAGTTCTCTCAGAGGGCCACTGGTAATTGTTTGAAGCCATATCTTGTAGTAATGCACATGCTTCTTGAGATGTTTTTCTCATCAGAGTACCATTTGCTGCTGCATCCATAATGGTTTG
Organism: Erythroxylum areolatum; assembly: GCA_024520975.1. Classification (NCBI taxonomy): domain Eukaryota; kingdom Viridiplantae; phylum Streptophyta; class Magnoliopsida; order Malpighiales; family Erythroxylaceae; genus Erythroxylum; species Erythroxylum areolatum. Next base: position 1,385,948 of record JANIJH010000004.1, read on the forward strand.
AATATGGCCATTTAATCCGTTGTAGAAGATTTCCACTTGTACCCACTCTTCGTATCCATGATGTGGACACTTTCTCAAAAGATCTTTATACCTCTACTTCATGCAATGGTTCCAATTCATGCTTTCTAAATGTACTGATCTCTGCTCTTAACTTCGCAGCTTTATCAGGTACAAAAAATTTAATCAAGAACTATTGTGCCACCTCCCGCCAAGTTCACATTCTATAAGCAAAAATTGAGTGAAGCCAATTCTTTGCTTTGTCCCGAAGAGAGAATGGGAACAAAGTGAGCCTGATGTCATCTCACGTTGCCCCATTAGTCTTGATAGTGTCACATAACTCCTAGAAGTTTGCAAGATGATCATTTAGATCCTCCATTGGTGCCCCTCCAAACTAATTTGTCTGAACCAAATTGATGAGTCCGGGTGAAATATGAAAATTTTGAGCACGAACATTAGGTCTTTGGATACCATGATAATTGTCTACCACTGCAGGTTGGAAGTATTCCCTAATAGGATGTTGTTGTAACTGTTCCTGTTTATTTTCGTTATCTCCTCTTCCATTTCCTCTAGTCAAATTAGCTACACTAAGTCTGGCTTCTAACTAAGCTAATCTTTGAGCCATTTCATCCCTCTCTCTTTGAATTCATTGAAGTTCTTCTACTTGATTTTCCATTTTCTTTTGCCGACGAATTGACTTTACTGTTCTTTCCAACTCTGGGTCAAACTATCTTTCTTGCCCTCTAGTGGTTCGAGACATACAATCCTTTTATATACAAATTGAGCAAGAAAACAAAAATACAAAAAGAAAAAGAAACAAATAAGTTACTCTAGGGATAAAAAGAACACTAACGAGTAAATATCAAACTAGCTATAGAAATAAACATTCAAGCATTAATCCCTAGCAACGGTGTCAAAAACTTGTTCGTAAACCACAAGTGCATGGTTGTCGAATTGAGTAATAAATCAGTAAAAACCGAGTCATTTTTACAGGGATTATGAGAATGTTCAAATCTATGTTAGCGAACAGTGTTTCAAATCGAGTATAGTGAAATTTTGGGAAACTAAAAGCAATGTAACGAATTATTAAAAACTCAAGGAAATTTCTAAGCAACTACACAATTCAATGCAACCAAAATAACTATGAATATGAAAAATCTATGCAATAACTAATTGAGAAAAGAGTGCAACAATTTTTTAATTAAAAGTATTAACGGAAATGGGGAATGACTTTTTTTTAGGGAATGATATTTTTGCCAACCTTAAAATTAAATTAGCTATCCTCCGAACCTTATAGGTGAATTTTAAGAGTAACTAATCCCCTTTTTCCAAAGGTGAATTAATCTATCTACTCTAGATATCACTTAATAATCCTTACTTAAGTTCTTTCCTAGAGTTTCTTAAGTTCCAAACCCAACCTTCTATTTTCACCTCCTAGGTTTTTTGGGTCTCCCAACTCACAAGAAAATCTTAGACGAAATTTCCTTTATTCTTCTAGTAAAAACCCCCCTTTTCCAAAATTAAATTTATACTAAGCAAACTTCCAATAATTCAAAGTAAGAACAATTAAATCCAAGGAAAATTAACAAGTATATAAATTTTCAGTCATGAATTCCAGCACAATTTAATATTAAAGCATCATTAAAACATCAAATCCCTAAGAGAAATTAAAGGTTTAGCCTCAAATCATCATGCCAAGCAATCCACAAGCATAAACCCTAGATAAACTCATGAAGGAATCAAATATAAATGAAAAGCATGACTCCAAATTTTAGCAAAAAAATGAGCTCTCCCCTCTCCTTGTGTGGCTAATTGGTTCTTCAGTAAAGGTTGCGTGTGCATTATGCATGAAAGAATGGAGGCTGTGTGAAAATCTAATGGATTGGTGAGGCTATCTTGCTTTAGTGGGGGCTATTGTGTTGTATTGGCATGAAGGCAGTGAGGGTGCGTGCGTCAGTGCTTAATGAAGGCTACTACTTTAGTGAGAAAATAGAGGGTTTTGGGGGTTGTGTTTATGCGTAAATAGAGTGTTGTTAGTGGATGGGTGTCTCGACTGTGTTATTTGAAAGAGTGGAGGGTTTATGATTGAGTGGGGGTTTCTCTTAGTGCGTGTTGAAGTGTAGAGGTTGCTACGTGGTGAGTGGTGATGAAGGCTAGAGCTTGTGGTCGTGGGGTTATGAACCAAGTAAGGTGGCGTTTTTGCATTTTGAGTTGTGAGATGAAGGTTGCGTTCAGTAAGATGAAGGTTGTGTAGGTCTATTTGTCGAATGAAATGTAAAGGTTACGTAGGTCTGTGCATGGAATGAAATGTGAAGATTGCTGCGTTGTTTGCATGGGTGAGGCTGTTTCAATAGAGGTCGTGTGTTGGTGAGTCTGTGGAGGGTTGGCGTGTGTGGGAGAGGTTAATGCATTATTGGTGTTGGTTACAGGCGTGAATGATTGGACGTAGCTTGGTCACTATGTGCATGGGTATGCTGGTCAATAAAGGTTGCGTGTTTGTAGAGCGTAGAGTAGATGTGTGGAGGCTACAACTACGTGGAGGCATTGGTGAGTGGAGAGTGAGTTGTTTCGGGGGAGGCTTCTTTGTCTTGTAGTGTAGGCTGTCTTCTGTTGGTGTTGGAGGCTACTATGTTAGCGTGATTGGAGGCATGAAGAGGCAACATTAAAGTGAAATGAAGGCAGGAACTAAGTGTGGCTACGTCAGTTTTCTTAGCTTGGAGGCTGTGTGTTGGCTAGTGAATGGATGCCTTGTTTTCTTAAGTGGAGGCAGTGTTGGGGTGGCGTGAATGGAGTGATCTGCTATGTTTCTTTTTGGTTAAGCCTGATCCTGGCGAGGCTACACGTTGTCGTTTGGATCCATGAGTTTGACTGTTTCCTAGCAAGAGTTCCTGCAAAACAACACAAGGCACGCCGGGGGTTGATGTCTGGTAGGCCCCTCCGACGCTCAAGTTAGTCTTTTCGTGAGGGTTTTGGTTGCTGTAAAGCAAAGAAAGTCAGGATTGTAATCTCGTACCTGGATCATGGCAACGTTATACCTTATATATGAGATAGATGCTAGGTTTAGGTCTTTACGTATGCATGAGAGACTTCCACCTGCGAATGGGCCACGGATACATGGACTGGGGCCTGGGCCTAGCCCAGCTGATAGGAATTAGATCAATCCTTGAAGAGTGGATCGATCGGCCTATGGGTCGTCTTGAGTGGGTTTGGGCCTAGCACGACCGACCCAACCATAAGCCCCCCTACTCCTCGAGTCTGAGCAAGGAGAATGGTCGAAGGAGTACATAAAGATCTGGTAGCTCGTCTGTGGGACAGCTGGGGGTAGGCCCGATCGGTCGGGTATCAACGAATGGTACATGACTACTCGTGCTAGGATCGATCGGTTAAGTGTTCCGATCGGTCGACATCGGCACTTATTGCATGACAGCTCGTACCAAGAGGGTTCAGGCAAACATCTATGCTGAGTGCGTGAAGGTGCTTTATTTAATCATTACTGATGGCGCGTGCCCTCTGATAGATTTTCAGAATCTGAAGCGAAACGTCTTTGTAACCGTTGTGCAGCTGTCACATACGTCCTTTTAACTACTGCGCCACTCTGGATTTCGAATAACCCTAATTGACCTCAGCTCAGATTCTGCCGCGTGTCTAAGATTGGTTTGGATTTGCTCTATGTGTCAAGCGTGGGTTGGATCGTCCATTCAACCGATCTTCTATAAGTACTCAGGGTCGATACACTGCAGATTTTCTTTACGCCTGTCTTGTTCTCCGGCTTTCACCTTGCTTTCGTTTGTATTTTCTTACCCAGAGTCTTTGGAATTTTCTTTCAACCGCCGTCCAAATTTCCAACCTCAAATCACCAAATGGGTACGTCCTTTTCATTCGTCCCCTCCTCTAAAGTTTTCTCAAAGATTTCCTCTTAGTAAGCATGTCGTCGGCCAGTTCTAGAAGCATGGTAAAAGGTATTGAAGAAGTCTCTACGAGAGAACAGAAGGATGGGTTGGTCGTGGAGGAGCCACCGAGAGATAAATCGACGATGACCGCGGCGGAGCTAAAACGGTCGATCATCAGGAATAATATCCCTATGTCCTGGGGGCCTAGGCTGGCCTTGGGGAAAGAACGAATCCACAGCAATTTGAATGGATATATTGCTGTTTCTGATAGTTTCTTTTTGATCGGTGGTGTGAGGCTCCCGTATGCCCCGATTATTTACAAGGTGTGTGTCAATTTCCAATTGATGCCAAGCCAGATTCCTCCGAATGGCTGGAGGTTCATTAACGACCTGGCCTTGCTGTGCCATCAATTTGGCCATTTGCCTTCGGTTGGGATCCTACGCCATTTTTTGAGGATGAATCAGAGTTCGAGCTCTGGGGCCGGGATCCCTCACTTGCAGTATAGGGATGCCCGGTACCGTCCGATCGGAACGGCCTCAAAAATTACTTCTTGACGGACGAAGTACTTTTTTGTGAAGCCCTCAGGATCCCCCTTCGAGTCCCAGCCGTGGAGGTATCCTTTAGCCGAGCGGTGGAACGACACGTCGAGCATATCTCTTAGTAGAGTGGAGTGGGAGGTGGTCGGTCACATAAAGGAGCTCGGCTGATACGACTTCGCTCGGCTCATTCTAAGATATCGCAGGGGGGCCTCGGCCGATTCCTTTCTAATCGACCCCCCCCACAAATTAGTGGGCTAGGAGAGGAAACCGCCCCGTCTGGTTGACCCCTCGTGGTTGAATTATTTGCTGTATTTTTAAGTATTGGTTTCGCTTTCTGACCTGTTTTATTGCTGTGTAGCCATGGCGAGGATAGAAGATTTTGCTGGGTCCTCCCCTCCCCCTAAATCCAAAAAGCATGCCAAAGGGAAGAAAAAGAGGAAGGAGGTAGAGGCCGGTGAAGGCGCCGCTCCGTCAGTGGAGCCAAGCCATCCTACAATGTTGCTGGCCCCTCCGTCCTCTGAAGACCATCCTGTCGTGTCGGTGTCATTGCCGATCGTGCCAGTGAGTACGGGCCGAGCGGGTTCGGAAGAGGAGGAGGAAGAAGAGGTGGAGCCACCTCTTAAGAGAAAAAAGACTGTTCAGGTTGCTAACCAAACTTCTCGCCCTTCGGACCAAGGCAAGGAGAAAGAGAAAGAGAAAGAGAAAGTGGGAGAGCGTGCTGCCCAGTCAGATAAAGGCAAGGGGACGAAGCGAGTGGCGAGCGTTGATAAATGGGAGCCAGCGATCAGTCTGGATAAGACTGCATCACTCACGAACCTCGATGTGGCTCTTCATATTGCTGAGAAGATCGTTCCCCCTGCGGACGAGGAGTGCATTGACTCGCTGAGCCATCAGGAGCTGTCGGCCCGTATCGTCCCTAACTGTGCGAGGGAGCTGGCTTTCGTCTCCTCGATGCATCGACGTACTGAACTGCTCGACAGGACTGTTCAGTCGCTGGACCAGGAGGTGCGTGACCTCCTTAAGCAGGTGAACACTTTAAGGGCCGAGTTCTCTGAGGCCAAGGAAGAGAAGGATGTTTTCGGCGCTCAGCTCTCTTCTTTGGAAGAGGAGAGGAAGTTTTGGGAGGAGGGGAGAAATGTTTTCAAAGTTCAGCTCGCTACAAGGGAGGATGAGAGAAACGCTTTGAAAGATCAGCTCGCTACAGGGGTGGAGGAGAGAAACACTTTGAAAGCTCGACTCGCTGTGTAGGAGGAGGAGAAAAATAGGGCGATTGCAGCGAAGGGCGAGCTGGCCAAGGAGTGTGAGGTCTTGCAGGGGGAAGTGGAGTTGAAGAGAGAGCTTAAAGAAAAGTTCCTCCAGGACTGTCATGAAGCGGTGGAGGGTAAGCACAGGACCGAGGATATGTTGAGGGAGTTGCGATGCTCCATCAAAGAGCAAAGGGTTGAGGCAATAAAGCGGTGGAAAAAGTGGTTCCTGCGTGAGGAGTGCTTAGAGTTCGCTTGTGACTTAACCCTTTCGGTCCTGAGGAGGTGCCATGACGTTCACGTTCCTGACGGGTCAGTGTGTCCTCCATTTGAGGATTACGCCGAGCCAATGCTTCCCGTCGCTCTCGGCCTTTCTTTAGAGGAAATGGTGGAGAGGGCCGAGGGAGAGCAGATCTTAGTTCCGAATGGGGAGCTGGAACTTAGCTCAGAAGAGGAAGAGGATGTCTCTCCGCTGTCTTCTCCTCCCGATCCGGTTGCTGGCCCTTCCTCTACCGACCTGGTTGTTGGCCCTTCTTATGCCGACCTGGTCGATCCTGTTGTTGGCCCTTCCTCTCCTCCGACCGATCTTACTGCTGGCCCTTCCTCTCCTCCCGAAGGATCAAAGTGATTGTTTTCCCCTTGTAAGGCTAATCTGGTCAGGCTTGTGACCAGAGATTTAATTTAAAGAAATAGAAGCTCGTTTTTCATTACCTCTTTTATGTGTTATAGATTAGACGATCCTCTCGAATAGCGTGTTGCGAATGGGTGCACTAGATGTGCGTCGATCGAGTGAATTAGGCCGAGTGGTAATGAGGCCGAACGATCTGAGATTTTGTCTTGGGATCCTGGCCGAGCGTACTCAAGGTCGATCGATGGTTCCAAGGATCTTATCTTGACAACCTAGCCGATCGATGGTCGAGGACGAGTGACGGTCCCAAGGATCTTGTCTTGGCTACCTGGCCGAGCGATAGTTGAGGCCGAGCGATGGTCCCAAGAATCTTGTCTTGGCGACCTGGCTGAGCGATAGTCGAGGCCGAGCGGTGGTCCCAAGGATCTTATCTTGGCGACTTGGCCAAGCGATAGTCGAGGCCGAGCGATGGTCCCAAGGATCTCATCTTGACGACCTGGCTGAGCGATAATTGAGGCTGAGCGATGGTCCCAAGGATCTCGTCTTGGCGACCTGGCCAAGCTATAGTCGAGGCCTAGCGGTCCCAAGGATCTTGTCATGGCGACCTGGCCGAGCAATGGTCCAGGGCAATCGATGGTCCCAAGGATCTCATCTTGGTGACGTGGTCGATCGATGGTCGAGGCCGAGCGGTCCCAAGGATCTTGTCTTGGCGACCTGGCCGAGCGGTCCCAAGGATCTTGTCTTGGCGACCTGGCCGAGCAATGTTCGAGGGCGATTGATGGTCCCAAGGATCTCCTCTTGGCGACCTGGTCGATTGATGGTCGAGGCCGAGCAGTCCCAAGGATCTTGTCTTGGTGACCTAGCCGAGCGTTGGTCGAGGCCTAGCAGTCCCAATGATCTTGTCTTGGCGACCTGGCCGAGCGGTATTGACAGGCTTCCTTTTGAACAATTTGCTAAACTATTTGTCGAGAAATTTGAAACCTTTTATTGATGATAAGGGAGCGGGCCGTTAAAAAACCTGACTGACAGGGCCAGGAAAAAGGTACCCACAGGTTTACAATAAACAATAACGGACAAAAAAATAACTAAAATCAAACTTATCTATTGGTAGAACGCCTTCAAATTTTGAGAATTCCAGGGCCTTGGTAGAATCTTTCCGTTCGAATCACGCAGGATGTAAGAGCCGTGCCCGGTTTGTTTGACCACTTGATAGGGCCCTTCCCATGCTTGGCCGAGCTTTCCAGGATGCTTTCCAGCTGCCTCGACCTTCCGTAGAACGTAACCTCCGACCTTTATGTCGCTCGGCTTTATCCTTCTATTGTAGAACCTCATTGCTTTTTGCCTGATGGCTTCCGAACGAGCTGCCGCCCTCTCTCTAACTTCACTAAGAAGTACCAGTTCTGCTTTGTGGGCTTCATTATTCCTTTCTTCATCATAACCCAAAACTCTTTGGTTGTGTAACACCACTTCCACTAGGACTAGGGCTTCTGCCCCAAAAGTCATCCTGAACGGTGTTTCCCCTGTAGCTCCGTTCAGGGTAGTTCTGTATGCCCACAACACTTCATTTACTTCGTCTACCCAGGTCTTGCGTCCGTCTAAGCGCTTCTTGAGAGCACTCATTATCTTTTTATTGGTATTCTCCACTAACCCATTACTCTGAGGATGGGCTACTGAAGTTAACTGGAGTTTTATCTTCAACCGTTCGCAGAAGTCTATGAACTTCTCGTTGTCAAACTGCCAACAGTTGTCTGCAACCAAAACCATAGGCATCCCAAAGCAGCTCAGAATGTTCTTACGCACGAAGTTTTCAATCTTCTGCTAGGTGATAGTGGCGACCGCTTCCGCTTCCAGCCATTTAGTGAAGTATTCGACCGCCACTATCAAAAACTTCTTCTGTCCCGGACCAAGACGAAAAGGCCCTAGAATGTCCATTTCCCATTGAGCAAAAGGAATGGGATGGCTCACGATTTTTAGCTGCTCGGTTGGCTGGTGAGATGAGTTGCTGTTCTTCTGGCAGGCCTCGCACCGGTTAACTTTCTTCTGACAATCATTTCTCATTGTTGGCCAGTAATACCCTTTTCTTATCAATCTGTGAGCCAACATTCTGCCTCCTAAGTGATTTCCGCACATTCCTTCGTGAACTTCAGCCATTGCTTGTTCTGCCTCCTC
>JANIJH010000004.1:1411439-1429435 GCA_024520975.1 Erythroxylum areolatum
GGAGTCTCTCACATGCGGACGGGCTGAGGAGAGCGTGGATCGGGCTTGGGCTTGACATAGCCATTAGGTATGAGACTAATCTTTGAAGAATGGACCGATCGGCCCACGGGTCGTTTTGACTGGGCTCGGGTCCTGCACGACCGACCCGACCAGTCAGTATCTCCGGAGCTTATAATCATCACACACTCTTCATGTCGCTAAGCAAAACAATAAGAACCTCATTCTTTAAGAACAATACGAAATCCATATCACGCAAAGTTAAGGAGTACAAAGAATAGAAACGACATGCATATAGCAATTTCGTCGGCGATCTTGATGGTGGCTTTGGTCTCTTCTCGAATCTTCTAGAGCCGATTCGCTCCGACGCTTCTGCAGAGGACAATGTCGCCGTCATCTGCTATGCTTCCTCACAACGTCATTTTGCCTAGACGAAGTATTCCGATGTTTGGATCATCGGCAAGGGAGAGGAGAGGTGGTGATAGTAGTTGGTAAGTTTTTGAGAGTATGGAAACATTTTGAAAATTGAAAGTCAAGGATTTTATTGGGGAAAGTCGGGCAATCGTAAAGGCCCCCCTCTTTTCTTGGACTACGGTTATAACTCCAAAAGCGTGGTGTGCAGCAAGTCGGGGATTCTAATACGGCTTTGTTAGGGAAGATGTGTTGGGACATATATATGGAGCGCAATAGTTTTTGGGCGTAGGTCCTCCGGTCTCGATATCTGGTTGGCCAGGACTTCTCGACCTCTAACCCTCCTTCGACAACTTCAACGGCCTGGAAAGGACTCACGAAAGCTCTGGCTTTCCTTAAAGATGGTTTTGGATGGCGGATCGGAGATGGGACAACCATCCATTTTTGGCATGACAAATGACTCTTTGACAACTCCCTTGCTTCAATTATAAGGCAAGTCCCTGCACTTCACACTGATCTTCATGTTGGTAATCTCCTCTCTCCATTCGTAGCGTGGGATTTGTCTCCTATTGAGGGCATTGTTCCCTTGGAGTATTGTGATCGAATTTTGGCGATACCTCACCTGCTTACACACCATGGCCCCGACCGCATTATCGGGTATGGTAGCACCACAGGCGTGTATACCTCTCTGGGTGGATATGACTTTATCATGGGTGTACCATCTTTGGATGGATCGACGGGTTGAAGATGGCTTTGGACACTTCGACCAACTCAAAAGCATAAGGTGTTCTTGTGGCTAACGGCATGGAATCGACTCCTCACTAATGAAGTTAAATATGAGCAAGGCCTATGCGTCTCTCCTCTCTGTGGGCGGTGTGGTTCCAGTACTGAAAATGTTCTCCACTTACTGCATGATTGCACTGGCGCCAAGCGTTTGTGGGAAACCATTCGGGTACACTGGAATGATAACTTCTACTGAGAGCAACATATCTTTCTTTGGCTTAAAAACAACTGTGTGCAGCATGCCCGGGATGTTCATCATGCTTGGCACTTTCTTAGCACATGCTGGGTCATTTGGCACACCAGGAACAAGTGCGTGATTGAAGGCGAGCAAATCACCTATCATGCACAAATCAGCCAGGTTAATGTGCTGCTTAGGGATTATATCTTTGCTTTTGGTGTTCGCTATTGTGGGCTGCCTTACCCTCAGGCCTCGCTCCTTATCGCTTGGGTTCTCCCTCTTGATAAATGGTTGAAACTTAACGTAAATGGGAGCGTCAATGTTAGTTCTAGACAAGCAGGTATTGATCAACTGATTCGAGATAGTTAAGATAACTAGTTAGCAGGTTTTTCTTGCTCTGTTGGGATTACTACCATCATGGTAGCGGAACTCTTGGCCCTCCGCTATGGTAATGCCTTTGCAAGCATCTTTCATTGTGATAGTCTTATGGTTGAGTCTGATTCTATGGAAGCATTGTGTTGCTTAGACTTTTCTCCAGATGTTTTAGTATTCCATCTCCTTACTAGTTTGATATATGATATTCGCTTTTATCTTGAAGGGATTCTCTGGTATACTACCGCTCATGTTTTTCACGAAGGAAATCAATGCGCTGATTTCTTAACTCGTTTGGATTCGGGTAGAACTGTGTGCTTGGCACAACCTTCCTCTTAGTCTACGTAATCATTTGCGCGCTAATGTACAAGAGATTGCTTTTAGTCGTATCTAACGCTAGTTTAAACACTTCTATTGTACCCAAAAACAAAAAAAGAATGAGTCATGACAATTACTAATATGCCCCTCTTTCTGTTTTTTTTTAATAAAATTATTCAATTTTTATTTAAAGAAAGGGGTTCAAATGTTCAATGGTGGAGAGTGGCGAAAGGTCTTTAAACTCTTCAGAAACCCTAGGAATTGCAGAGAAGGTCCACAACGTTGGAATCTCTCTTTACCATGATTTCCCGCCATTTCACCTCTCTCCCGAAGCTTCCATCTCTCTCGAAAATCCCTTCCAAGTACAAATCACGAGCTGTGAAAGAGGCGCAGGAAGTGCTCACGGACTACCTTCATCTAACGAGATTAGTGCCTTTTACTTACGCCGAGAACATAAGCAAGTACTCGATTATCTCGCTTTCTAACCTCATCACCAATTTGAACAGCGATGTTGGTTTCAAGGTGTCGGATTTCCCCAAGTCGTTCCAGAAGTTCCTAAGGTACCATCCCATTAACGAATTCGAGTTCTTTTACGAAAGCATCGGAATTGATTACAATGAGGTTCATGGGTTTTTGCCCAAAAACAAGTTTTTCTTTTCTGAGGATGTGGCTCCTTTGAATGCTTCTTATACGCTTTCTGCTTTTGGGTTTCCATGGAACAAGTTGGGCAATTTGTGCAGAGAGGAAACTTCTGTTTTTGGAGAGGGTTCGAAGGATTTAACGACTAGACTTTCTGATTTTTTGATTTGTGGATTTTCTAAGGTTCAAGTGATTGGTATTTGTCTGACTTTTCCTTATTTGTTGAATGGTAAATTTGATGGGGAAAATGAGGCTTTGCTCGATGATTTGAGAGTTCTGCTTTTAGATTTTAATTTACGGAGTTATGTGGAGGAAAATGTGGATGCGTGGTTTGAGACTTGTAAGAAGATTCGGGTTTTTTATGATTTGGGTTGTGAGAAGGGAAAAATGGGAGAATTAATGGGAAGAAACAAGAGAATGTTTGTTGATTACTCCATAGAAGATATTGTCCAAAAAGCAAACTTTTTTTGTAGGTTTGATGTTTCAAAGGAGGATACTTGTCTATTACTGTTACAGAGACCTGAGATATTCAATTTTGATTTGGACAAGAAGGTGATATCAGTTCAAGGTTTACTAAGATATTTTGGATTGAGTGATGAAGAGTTGGAATCTGTTGCTCGAAAGTATTCCCATATAATGGGAAGAAATAAAATGGCGAATTTACCTCATGTGATGAGAGCTTTGGACCTGCACTTGTGGTTTTTCAATGAAATCAAGAAAGGAAATCATCCATTGTTAGCTAGTTATTCCATGAGTGATTCTAATGATGACATTGATGAAGAGTATAGAGCTTATTTAGAAATAATCCGAGCATCTAGAACTCCTGTCCACACGAGGAATAAGCTTGACTTTGTGCATGGAATAGGATTTGCAGAGAATGCTTTATGTGTGAAGATCTTTGTTCACTTGCATGGCACTAGTACGGAATTGCAGGAACGATTTGATTGTCTTCTCGATGCTGGGATTAGTTTCTCAAACGTTTGTAGTATGATCAATAGAGCACCAAAAATCATGAACCAAAGCCCAGAAATGATAGTTGACAAGGTGAACTACCTATGTCGTGAGATGGGTGGCTCTTTGCAAGATCTTGTTGCTTTTCCTGCATTTTTGTGTTTTGACTTAGAAAAACGCATAAAACCTCGACATAGATTCCAAAAGCTGGTTATGGAAAAGGGTTTGTGTACACTTAAGTACTCCGTTGCAAGCATTGTTGCAACCAGTGAAAAATGCTTCCTAGCTCGTGCATATGGAATGTGTCCAGCTGCTCTTAAACATTATTTTGAGTCTTTGTTGCCAAGAAGCCTAGCTAATAATGAAGCATCATAGATTTGCAGTTGATGTAGTGTCTCTGGTTTTGGTTGGTAATCCAGCTCCAAAACTGGCTTATACTATTTCACAGGATGACTCATCGCAAATGTAAATTTTTCCCCTGAATTGCTTCCGAAAGCATGCTATTCATTTATGCTGATCATGGTATCAGCCCTCATATTCGGTACTAGATTGGGTTTATTCATTGAGGTACTTCCACAGCATTTACATACTCCATAAATCTTTACTCGGTCTTGGTGATCTGTATTGGTTATGAACATCGTAATTTTTACTCTGGAATGAGGACACTGCTCCTAAGATCTCTGATGGTATATATCACTGTTCAGACTGATAATGTAGTCTAAAAGTTTCAAATGTATCTATTGGCTGATTGTCAGTATTTAAGAGCTGTCTGATTCATCTGGTTATAAGGATTATGAAATTTGGCGGGCTTGTCAAATTCAGCCTGCATGGTTTGGAGCAACTAACATGGATACATCGACCTTGTTCTTGAATGCCAGCATGAGCTTAAAAACATACGGTTCCCGACTTGCCTTACTCCGGGATCCTTGTTTCTTGGTGAAATTTGCATTCAGGCATTGTAGGTTGATGAATGAGAATATTTATTGTTCATTTTTCCAGATCATTCGACCAACAGAATGCATTCATGGATGTGGGAAGTTGAAGCAGGAGTGCCTGAAATCAAGAAGAGCACTTCAGATCACCTTCTCTCGAACTTACGATTTTTGTTTCCCTTCACTGCTGCTCAGTGGTCACTCTGAAACAAAAGCCAGAGATGAACCAATATGAAAGTAGTGTCCATCTTTGTATTTATGGTAAATCCCCTGTTCTCAAAGTAAATAGATCTTCAATGAATGATATTTAGGAATAATAATTTAGTTTACACTTAATTAATTAAATTTTGTCTAAATATTTTATTGTAATATTAATTATATATTTTATTAATTTTTTATTTTTCTTACAAATTATTATTTTGTCCACTAATAAATTTAAATATTTAAAAATGTAAAATTTAAAAATTTAGTTTTTCTAATCAAGGATTTTGATTTTTAAAAGTTATAATTATATTTAATGGTCAATTAATAATAATTTTTTAATACTATAATTTTATTAAACAAACCAGTGAATTAATTATATAAATGTTTTCACCATACTTATCACCAGAGCAGATATTGCGTGTCAGACTCTATTGCAAGCCAAGTCATCATTGGCTTTCCAAGCATAGTTAGTAAATATAGAAAACACACAGGGGCAATATGGACCAGAGAAAGTGGAAAGTGAAGACTTTCTTTAGTCACCTTCCAAAAGAAAAAAAGCATCACCTGTGTGTAACCGCTTCTTTTTTCTTCTCTCAATTCTCGAGTCTCCTATGGTGTTTCCTTCTGTTTCAGAGACCCAAAGGCAACCAAATCCTAGTACTGAACACTTGGCAATGAATCCTCCGACCACCGTGAAACCTCCTCATCGGCCACTCCACAATTTCACTTTTCAAGGTCTCAATTGGTCCAAGAACAACTCCGGCAACCACCACCGCTTTCGTAAGCACTTAGGCGAGTCTTCCCACCAGTCTACTGCTAGGGAATTGGGTGTTGATCAGAAGAATGAGGGATTGGAGATGAAATCTGTTGATGGGCAGGTTGACAAGAAGTCGAAGCTGTTCATTTGGCTTGGTGCGAAGAGGAACGGTGATGGTGGAGCAGCTTCTGATGAAAATAAGACTTGGAATGTGGAAGGTTCGGGAGCAGCGGAGCATAAGGTGTGGAATCTGAGGCCTAGAGGGCTGGTTACTAAGAAGAAGTCTAGTGCTGATGCGAATGCGAGTAGAGGTGCGACGAGGAGCGCCAAGAAGAGAGTTAGTCGTGGTGGTGGAGCAGAGATGAATGTTAGGGTTGAGAGAAATGATGGGTCTGAGTTGGGTGGTGATGGTGCGAAGGTGTCTGAGAATAAAAACGAGAAGGGAAAAGGGAAAGTGAAGAGTGTGTACTTCTCGATTTCGCTTACCAAACAGGAGATTGCTGAGGATATCTATTCTTTGACAGGGTCAAAGCCCTCCAGGAAACCCAAGAAGAGGATTAAGCTTGTGCAGAAGCAGCTTGATGTAAGACCCAAAGTTCCAAACTTTTTATTTATGAGTTCGTAGATGTTGGGTTTTTTGCATGGTGGCTGATGAATTGACTGTCTTTATGGTGTTTTTGCAGTGTTTATTTCCGGGGATGTGGTTATCTTCAGCCACTTCTGATACATACAAGGTTCACGAGTCTCATCATAAGGAAAGAAAAGGTTTGATTTTTGTATATCGAACTTTTATTGCCACATTTAATTGCTAATTAGATCAATGATGCCAATAGAGAAATGTAGCTAACGGTTTTTGGGAGTACGTGAATTCCAAGTGAATTGCATTTTGGACATATTTGTGATATTTGCACTTGCGTTTTGTTTATTTAATTATGGGCTGATCTCGTTTTGTGCTTATTGCCAGGGTTGAGGATATAACATTGCTATTTCGTAGTGTTAACAGCTATCTGAAGTGATTTGGGAGCCTGGATGTGGATGACTGGGGAGCTTGACATCAACTGATTGTTAAGTCATGAACCTGTAGGATGAAAGGGTAAAAATGAAATTTGTTTTAATTCCTTCTTTGTTTTCAGCAAGGACCTTGATCAAACTGTGTAAGGTTTAATGTTAGTCCCTGTTTATGTGTAGCTGCAAATGTAAATTGGAAAACTGTCTGTTTAATGAGTAGACGTTTTAATAACTTGAATGCTTTTCTGTCAGCAAGAGCTTCCCTAGAATTTTGGGTTATGCTTATTGATTCATTGCTTTATAACAGCCTAACAGTGTCTTTGGAGCATAACAATCATGTAATATATATTGTTATATTTGCACTGGTTATTTTCTCAAAGCTGTAGGTATTACAGCCGCAACAAGAAAATTACATTTTTCTGCTCGTAATCAATTTGAGGAAAATGCAATTTGTATCATGAGTCAAGTACTCCAGTCTTCTTTGCTTGTATTATTTGAAGAGTGAAGGAAGTGTGCATGTCATTGTTGCTTACTAAGTATGTCTTTGTATTTATCTTTAGTTATCTGCATGACGCATTCACACCTTTCTCTTTTTCTAAAGTGGACATGGCATCAGTATTAATGGTAAGGCAGGTGCCTGAAGTACATTTTTCATCTGCAGACATTAGGCTTCGTTAGTGAGCATGGCCTACTTGTCAGGCCCAACAGGCTGTAAAATTTGCTGGAATCCATGCAGATAATGAATGTTCCCTTGGTTGCATTCAAATTTTACATTGTGATTATTTCCCTCTCTATATTGACATTTATTAGGATCAAACAAGGTTATTTTAGGTTTGTTGTCTTGGTGTTCCGTTACTTGAAGAACAAATGAACTGTCTTTATTTGTTGTTTGTTGACAACTGCACGGGCTTCTTGTTTTCAAAATTGATTGTTTTTGCTGAGCTTTTGTTGCATGCTATTTCATGATAGATTGTTGCTTATCAGCTTAAGAGACTGAAATATCTTTCTGAAGCCAGATAATTTTTGTACAGTCATAATTGACTTGCGTGTTTTATATTTAAGTTATTTGATTTCCTTCTTTTGCTGAGTGTGCATTTAATGGGGCCAATTGAAGGTTTTCATTCCCTTGCCTAGCTGGAAATTTTCATGACTAGTGGGATGTCTTCGTGTTACAGTATTTGAGATATCAATTATGTAAAGCATGATTGTTGGAGATCTGCATAAATCTATAGTTAGTTAATGACATAAGTCATGCACATTTAGTTTGCATGAATCTCTAGTTAGTTAATTGGAAGAATCATTAACATGAAGAGTTCCACTTCTATAGAGTTGGGTATTTATTGTGAGCTAACCTCTTTACTATGACAATTCAAGTTATCACACATAAGATGGAATATTGGATCTTATGAAAGATTTATGCCTCACCTTTGGCACAGCTAGTGATGTAATCCATGTAGAAAAATCATTCAAATTTGCTACTGATCAGTTACTTGTATGATAAAAGTGTGATTCTAATAAAAGCAACTTGTAAGCAACCAAATGAATTTCTAGGCATCTATTGATCTTACATTTACCATTTTTTATATGTGCAACTCGTAGAAAAATATCAAGAAGTACTTTTAACATTAAACTTGCTAAGAACAGAAAATTTTGATATAAGCTGCCGTCATCTAATATAAATATAAAATGTAGCTTCAGAGCCTTTTCTTCATCTCACACTGGTCGATGAAATATATCAACTCATTTGAAATGGAATTGGCATAATAAAATAAAGTTTTGTGGACCCCATTTTTGTTGACTGGCTAGGTTCTGTTGACACTTGTATGTCCATTTTGTTACCTTACTGGCAGAATTATATGTATGCAATCGAGTTTGTTATATTCTTTAATTTGGGTCATGGAAGTGGCATTATCCTGCATCCCTATCCTTTTATTTTAGATATGTGGGAATGTGTTGTCATGAGCAAGCTCGTTGTAATCGAAAGTAGAAAGAAACCATATATTCCAAAACTATGTTGACTAAAATAGCATTCCTACTGTTTTCCTGCCTCTCTTTCCTTATATCCGAGACATTTGATGATGTTTTGTCATCAGCAAGCTTGTTTTTATTGAAAAATGCAAAAGGTAACATGTGTTCCAAATTTATGTTGGCTAAATCACAATCTGGAATGTAGTGTTGAAGTCATAGATGATTGTGAAATGGGTATTGAATTGATCCAGGTACAGAGCAATAATCATACGTAAGCACTCGCAATGTCATGCCCTTTTAAATTGTTTATGGTAGCTACTTCTTCCAGATTACAAATATTTGACCAACCTTTGACAAGTTGATTACTGGACTGGAAATGACAGAAATACAGTAATTTGACAGATAATGAGTGAAAAATACCTGTTGCAGGCATACTCCTTATAACTTTTGGGTTTACATAATGAGACTTTCCTAAAACAATTGGTGAAATGATTGTTGCCATTTGTGGTATGAAAGTTAGTGATTTCTCAGAAACAACCAAATTCTTTATATTTCAAGTGTGTCCGCATGTCATTTTTCAGCAGGAACAACAACAAAATAAACTGGAGTATTGGAGCCTAGTGCTTATCTTTTATTAACCTAGATTAGTGATATATCTGATATTCACCTCATAACGGGATTGATTAGTTAATTAAGGTATTTACTTTTATTCACATCCTGGTATGCATTTTCGTTACTGATGATTGGATTACTTACATGCTAAGCAGGATAACTAGCTCTATGTTTCTTTTTTCGTTTCTTTTTCCACTGTGGCTGCTGGGGTTGGGCTTGTTGAGGATAATGTCATTGCTTACTGTTTTGTGAGCTTCATTTTGGTTTTTGTTGTTGAGGTAGGTATTTACAGTAATCTGTTAGGCATATAATTCTGTTGGTGGAGGAAATTCAGTTTATGATTATCCTTTTTACTTTGTTAGAGAAGAGAGTAATTTGAAAGTGATTATTGTTGTATTGTCACACAGAGCTCTGGGCCAGCAACGCCACTAAGAGGAAAGAAACTGCTTTAGCTCGTTCTGTCATGTGAAGTGCATTTGCTTCCTGCACTGAAAGGTTATATCTCAGGGGTGTTGCTCAGGTCGGAACTCATTGAAAATTCATGGAGCCTGTACTGCTTGTTGCAGAAAGTATTACATATCTGAATTTCTGTGGCGCATTCAATTCTCAGATTTACCCCTTGTGAAGGTTTGGATCCCGACATGAATGCGGATAATACAAGGATCTGAGGACTGTCTGCCCCTTTCTTCAACAAGAAAACTGAAGTTTGAGAAACTGCCAAGATTGATAGCCTGTTTTCTGGTTCAACTGCTGCAAATCCTCTCCCAGCCAGGGTGACGCCGAAAAAGGTGATAACTGATTAATGTGGAACTAATACAAATGCTGTCAAAACAGACTGCAAGTTTTCTTGTATAGCATTCCCTATTTTACTGGAAAACATATGCTCAACCATACTCCAGTCTTTGCAAGTGTGATTCATTACCTTTTGCCTTGACACATTTTCATTAAGAATGAAAGATCTTATCTGGTTTATACCTTACAGTTGAGAAATGAGAAAAATACAAACTTTTGCCCTCTTCTTTGGATTCATCGGATGATTTTAAGAATATGTAGATAGAAAAATTTGAACAAATCTCAGTTTTGATTGGATTCGAGTTTGAGTCGAATCTGAATAAAGCTTCGGCTGCAGGAGTGTTCGATCCAAAATGTCTTATATAAAAGTAAAAACATCACAAAGTTGCACTTTTAAGAACCTGATTCAAGCATGTTTAGGATGAGTTTTAGTTGGACTCTGACTGAGATTAAACTAATTCTAATAATTTTCAGTTCGCTTAAATTTGATCTCGAACCTGTAAAATTTTTTTGGACTTGAATTGGAAATTTCCTAATGGGCTTCAGCATATCTAAGTAATAAAATATTTTGAAAAACTAATAAAATGTATTCAATACACCAAAAGCTTGGTTGAGCCCTTTAGAAACATGGACGATTGAACAGAATTCGACGGCGACACTCCAAACCCACACAGAAAAATTGGGTGAAATGGATGACGGGAGTAGAAGAGACGGCGACGGCGGGGGAGGAAATATAAAGCCGTGGTGGTGGTGGGTGGTGGCAAGTGGAGCGCAGTTAGGGACGGGCATTGCATCGTGGAGGAGGGGCTTCGTGGGCGACTCTCGTCTGATGCCTATTAAAGCATTTGGTATTGCCTCTCTCTTTGTCGGCTCCGGCGCCACCGCCACTTTCGCCGCCCTTCAAGCCTCCGATATCCGCAAGGTTAGCAACAATTGCTTACTTTATTAACCACTGTATTTGTTTCTTGATCGATCAAATTTGAAGAAAAAAGAAGACAAGTAAAGATGGGTAATTTCTTTTACTGTGTATTGCAGGTAGAGGATTTCATTGAAATTGGAGCTAATATCAGGGATTGGATTGAGATTTCTACTAGGGCACGCAAAGAGTAACTGAAATTACTGTAGTTCCATTGTTGTATAGTCTTTGCTTGATCAACCAATGTGATCTTCATGTACTTTTCTGATATGGGAAATTTCACAAACAGGGGTAATAAGTAGAGACCTAAATCCTCTTTAGCCAATTGAAAGCTTGGAAATGTCAAATTCACCTGCTGCTGTTTCACAGTAGGTACTATTCAGCTAACTGGTACAATTCTGTTCTGTTCATAGTTTCTTCCTTCTTCCAAAGTTTAAGCTCATTCTACGAAAGATATGAATACACCAAGATTTGATTGAAATAGCACTAAATAGGGGGCGGTTGAATGCACCATATTGTACTCAGTTTGGAATACGGTCGATCGTAAATGACCGATTGCACAAAATAAGAATTTTAAAGTAATTGGTTCCTAAGGATCGTCGTTGTATGATCATTCATCACTAGATGCAGCTTCTTATATCAGATAAAACTCCAGAAGTTGTGAGATAAGATGAACAAAAAATTTCAGTGTTAAGCATGTCACGATTGGATCTCCCGGGGAGGACTTGTGCAAAGAAACTCCAGAAATTTTGGGCTCTGAAGAAACTGGAGAACCCAATCAACCCCATCTATTGAAAACAGGCTCTTGAAGCTTTTGGGTTGGGTTAACCAGACCCAAATGTAATACATAACAGTGTCCAGAATCTATTTGATGAAATGTCACACTGAAACGAATAGATATGAACGTAATTTTACAGAATTTTGAATTGGAGAGAAGATTGGGGGGAATGTGGGTGTATAGTGGACGGTAGTGGGAGTAACTGCCATAACCGTCACTACCAAAATGAATAAATATTCTGAAATAAGAATGTGGTGATTCAGAATGGAATTTGTACGGGTCTAGGATTTTAGATGGAAGTGCGAAGAGAAGAGATAAGAAAAGGGCCATGGAAAGCGGAGGAAGATGAAGTGTTAATAAACCATGTGAAGAAATATGGCCCTCGTGAATGGAGTTCCATTCGATCCAAAGGCCTTTTGCAGCGAACTGGAAAATCTTGTCGTCTTCGTTGGGTGAACAAGCTTAGACCCAACTTGAAGAAGTAAATGAATCATAATAAATAATCTATCAAATTCAAAACACCCTTTTGGCTCTTCTTATCATTGATGTGATTGTGATGAACAAGTTCTTGGTTTTCGTGTTTTTGTTGTAGCGGGTGCAAATTCTCGGCGGAGGAAGAGAGACTGGTGATAGAGTTGCAGGGACAATTCGGCAACAAGTGGGCAAAAATAGCCACCTACTTGCCTGGTCGAACTGATAACGATGTTAAGAATTTTTGGAGTAGCAGACAAAAGAGACTCGCTAGGGTTCTGAAGACACCAAAACCTTCTTCTGAGATCATTGAAAACCAAGTTCAGGTAAACCAATCCAATCCCACTTTTGATTTGAAGTGTGATGTTCTTTCATGATGTTAAAGTCTCATCACAAGTAGATGTTGTTTCATTCATTTTAATGGTGTCTGTACTCTTGTTTGAAGCCCTCAGTTTTGAATTCGTCAATGGAGGAAGGGTTGTCGAAGGCGCATTCATGTTCGTCCTCTTCCTACATTGACAATCCTGGGATGGTGCCTTTTCTGGATTTGGTGCAAGAAGAGCCATACCTGCAAATTCCATTGCCCCAGTTAGTACAACCTCAACAAGAACTCACATTCTCACCAGCAGATCAGGAACTATTGGCGAGAATTGATGATCCTTTCCTGTTGGATGATTTTGGAGCAGTAGATCCTGCAGGACCAGGAGATGGATCACAACTTTCGTTGGGGCAATCAATGTTTGATCCAGCAGGAAGTTTAACAAAAGATATGAAGAATCAAATGAGTTCAGACACATTCTTTGATGACTTTCCTGCTGATATATTCGATCATATTGATTCATTGCCAGGCCCTTCAGGTTGGTGATTCATTAGATGAAACAGTGAATTTCTGTTATAATGCAGGATATGAGAAAATGATCACTAGTTTCAATGTTGGCATATCTATTCTGATACTTCATAAGATTATCTTAACTATGCTAATGAAGAAATGATAATTTGCAATGCCTTTTGCTTCTGTCTAATTTATCAAGTATTGAGAATGCTTTATCAAATATATTTTTTTACTCTAATTTTTAACTTTCATTATATCAATAAAATCCGTAACTAAGTGCGCGGAATAAGATGTCATTAAAAGTTTAGAGGGCAAGAAATTTTATCATAAACCCAGCAACATTATACCTATAATGTTAATCAGCAAACTAATCTATATACATAACTAAACATATTAGATATTAGTCTCTTTAATGTATTTAGTGAAGGTTGTTGATGTGTGGCAAGTGCTAGTATATAAATAATTCGAATTTTGATATTTATTTTCTTGTGGTTGTTTTAGATGTATTTAGTTTATCTCCATTTGGTTGGGATGATATGGTTTACTATCTTGATGTGTTTAACGACTTTTATAATCTTAAATTGAAAAACATATTATATAACATTCAATGACAAAAACCTTTATTTGATTATATATTTTTACTAATTACTATTTTATAGAAAAAAATAGTTATAAAATTTTTTATTTCACCTACTTTAAGAATGGTAAATTATATAAAAAATCTTATGCTTTTTTCAATTTTGCAATACTTGTCCATACGTTAAATAGCAATATTAACTTCCAATTTGTGACAAAATATTTCGACGATAAGTTATTTAATCAATTGGATGGAGTCACCTAAATATTCATATTGTATGAAGTTTATTATATTATTTAATAATGTTACCATATTTTTAATTCATTAAATTATATTTTTTTCAGCCAAATAAAAATGAATCTTATATGGCTCACCATGTTATTTAGTTTAATAAAAAACTTAATGTAAAACTATTATTGTTACAAATTAAAATTCGAAACATTTTAATGTTATTTTTTAAAATTTTGGATATTACCGAAAAGTTGAATTTTTAATAATTAACCCTTAAAAATATATAATTACACTTTAAACAATGCCTATAAATAATTTCAATTTTAACTTGTTTTATTAATCAGATATAATTATAATTTCTAAAAGATCGATTAAAAGTTAAAAGGAATTGCTTATCAACCTTGGACTACAACAGAGTACGAAAGAGCGAATGTCTATGATGAAAAAATCATACTACCAGAAGAAAGTTACAAATCAAAACTCATGCCGTGCACCGAACTTGGTTCGAACAAAATAAACACATTTTCAAGAGACCTTCTTGCTCACTGACATTGACAAGATTTCAACTTCAACAGGTAGATCATAGGTATTGGAGGAACTTTCGCAAACATAACAAGCATCTGCTGTTGGCTTTTCAGTATACAATCTCTCATTTGTGGTGAACGACTTGGAAATTGCAACCTTCATATCTATGCAAAGGATTGGACAAGTATGTAGATCTTTTCTACTACTCAACAGGATGATTTATAACAATTAACATAAACAAAATATTTTAAACGAATAATTGAAAATATTTTACCTTTATAATTTTTATCAGTCACTCGTAGCTCGTAATTTGCAACTACTCGGTCCCTTGATCCAAGATCATACCCCTTAATAAGCAGTAGACACAAGGACAAGGACATTTTATTTTTACCACAGTCTTCAGGATCACCTCTTACTGTCCTGAAGACAATAAAAAACACTTTTAGATGGTTTAAAAATCAAATCAAATGGGATTTTAAACAAAATTTTAGTTTTTGAGCTCACCATTTATAATTTCCCGAGATAAATTCTTCAGTGAAAATTGGTTTGCATTCCATCTTAGGGTTAAATGGAAACTCCCATGCCATGGATCCATTCCAAGGCGTACTTTCTGCAATGAAATTTGGTTTGCATTTCATCGTAGGGTAAATTGGAAGCTTCAATGCAATGGGTCCATTCCCAGGCGTCACACTGTAAATAGACTCATGTATAGTCGAAGGCGTCAAGACAAAAACCTCAGCGCCTAGAACGCAGGTATCATCAACAAGGTAACCATTGCAATCGTTAATGGGGATCTGGATACCGTACTCAGTTTTCTTCTCATGATATCGCTTAACTGACTCATCTTTATATAAAATTGTAGCAATTAGCACGAGCTAAGAAATTAATAAAACTTAGTGAAAAAAAACATTCAATAGAAACAAAAGACAGTGATGAGCAATACCTCCGAAAATTGCATATTCGTTGTGAATATGATCAAAAGCATAGAATTTAATCTGAACAAAAACCTCCCATAGTTTGGGAAAAGAATCTCTCTTTTCAATGGCCAAGTAAAGCGAAATATGATGTTCCTTCGCAGACTCAAACGACTTGGAGTTACCTTTAGGGTACAGCCTTAATCTCCTGCATTTTTCAATGTAATCGGTTCTGTTAATTTTTGACCAAGTAAATGTCACGATAAAAAGGGAGAGAACAAAGACAAACCAATTGTAACCCCAAATTACGAATGTAGAGGATTCAAATTTCTCCTGCGTCTCTGCTAGTAAGGAGAATTGTTGGATCCTCATAGAGTAATGTTGCTGGGGACTAAGATCACTGATTGACCTCTTACTTACTGGAAACTGGACAGGACTTGTCATTGCTTGAAGAGCGTTTGTTGGTAGCTAGAGTGTATTACGCCAAGTTAATAAAAAAAAGAAGTTGAAATCTCAGTTTATATTGAAAAATACATACACGTTTCAAGACATGGAAAACCCAAAAGGCAGGAGAACTCACCGCCACCTTCCTCGAAACCCCAGAATCATCTAACATTGGAAAACGATTCTTCTTCAGAGTTAATATTTAATGGAAATCAATACGTTCTGGATAAGCTCATTAGTTACTTTGAACTTATTACGAGGGGTTTTTCAGTAATGGAGAGCTCGCTAACCAAAATTTAAATGCTCTTAACCAACTAAATGCCTACTATTATTATTCATTGTCAGGGCTTACTTGGAACCTAATTGTTAGAATTCTGTGTCTTATTTCTATATAATACTTTCTCAACTGATGATAATTTGCTTGGATTTGGTTTTGCAGAGATGGAAGACTTGCAAGAAAATAAAGATGACACAGATGTTTTACTTAGTTCAATAGTACAAAGCTATCTACGTTCAAGGATCAAACTCACATACTGGATTTTATTAGGATCAAGAAAGGAGAAAATACAAGAGATTGGGTGTTTCAAGAACACCTGCAAGAGTTCTATCAAACCCTTTAGTACCTACTGTAATGTATTCTAGCACTTTCAGTTATTTTCTCACTTGAAATCAGAAAAATGTAAACTCTATAGGTGTATCAATTTTTCTGTATCTGAATGCTTGAGACTTGGCTATTTATAATTGTTGTGGATGTACTACTACATTCGGATGATAACCATAAGACTTTGACTTAGTCCATTGTGATGCCCTAATACCCCCTAGAAGGATATATGGATGCCACGCAGACAACAAAACATATATACAGAACCGAAACAAATCCAAACAAGACGGAACATTTCACACATGCATTTTCAGAATCTCAAATCAACCATACAATACTTAACATATCATTCATACTGTGCCTATTAAATTATATACCATAAATTCCAAAACCAACATGTATTAAGGTTATTACAAACCTTCAAACAAAATTGAAAAGTCATACACATCAGATACAAGCCTAAAACAAACTCAGAATACATTTTTCTTAAAACAAGACTCAGACTCTATTGGCCACTGCGGTTGACTTGTCCCAATCTTTATAACCTTCGCTCTGAACCTACACGGGACAAATCCACCGTGCTAAGTGTTACAAAGGTATTCTGAGAACTCGAACTTTCACCGAAGTTTCTCGCTCACACCCTTTGCACGACAGTCTCGCTTAGATCCGTTAAAGCAAAGACTCAGCCTTTCCCTCACCCTCGAAGTGTTTACCTCGCACACACTCGAAGAAACAATGCTTAAAAGAACAATAAGAACAAAGGCAACAAGAACGCACAGAGATACGGTATAAAACCAACTTTATATACTTTCCCTCAAAAGAATACAAAGAATGCTCTCTCTGACTGAATGAGAAGAGCAAGGCTCGAATGAGCTATATATAGGCATCCTAACTTACCTTCCAAGTTATATTTAGAATCCTACTCAATCTGAACTGCCTAAGATCGTGCTAGATCACGTCTATCCTTATCAGAGTACATCAATTGGACCAATTAGACGACACCCCCATCTAAATAGGACTCTAACTGATAAGATAAGATAACAACAAGATAGAGGTTACATTTAACTCGGAAACTAATATCCTTATCCTCGAAGAACTCTACTATCTTCAGGCGTTCAGTTCCACTGTAACTCTAACTCTCAGTTGTCGCCACATCATCCAAGATCTCCCCACGATTTCTATCCGTTGATGATGCAATGTGATCTCGCTGAAGCCCACTAGCACATTGGCCTGATCCAATGCTCCCACAACAAGTCCATTAGTCGTGGTCCATTCATCCGAGCATGGGCTAAGTCAATCTCCACAAGGTCCGATGCTCTACCAAAATTCGCACCAAGTCTGATCCCACTCGCCCGTATTTGCCTTAGTATTTTCACATGCCTCCCTCATGCGTGAATCCATCTAACCTCTTGCCTAAGGCTCCTCATTAAGGTAGCTGAGAAGTGCTCCGGAACTTAGGGGTCTAATAAACCACCCCCACTAGATGGATTTGACGCCCTCGTCGAATTAGTCTGAAGGTAGGCGTTCACCTGATCCTCGAACTGACACAAGGTTGTATCTTTCTCCCATGTTGCTTCCGCGACAGGTTTACCCTTCCACTGGATTAAGAACTCTGTCCGTCGGTTCTTCTTATGTTGATTGTTAGAGTAGTGCCCTAAAGGCAATCGCCTTTAACGCATTTTGTACAAAGTTGTGTACAAACTTTATGAATAAATAAAGAAAGGCATATTTCATTACTTTGCTGTTCATTATTTATGAATGGATATTGATCTATAAGCAAATTAA